>KV750613.1:0-11049 GCA_001692915.1 Glonium stellatum
GATTTTCTCTATATACATTTGCCAAGCCTTTGTTTAATGCACGTACTCGTGCACGGACTGACATTTAATACATTATGCAACACACTGGCCATTTTACATCGACGCATGCCTCAACTGTTTCCCTCCCACATACCCCTGAGCGGTGTCAACAAAAAGCATCTTGCCTTTGACATAGGATACCATCTAGCCCCAGAGTTTCCACCCGCCAATCTGCCCTGTGGCGTGCTTCTTACCCATAGTGATGAATATCATCGTCTTTCCCGAAGGCTTATACTCCTTGACCTCTCCTGTTACCTCAAGCAAAACATGGTCCAAAGCGGCCGAAAGATGAACGATCTGCGCATCCGTTCTAGTGACTTGCTTTGTCTCAAGGTTTCCCACGTCCCCGATTCCCCATACATTCTCCGTCCCCACTACACGCATCGCCTTGTCCAAAACGAGGTTCCCCGCCGAGTCAAGCAGACTTGCCGGAACGAAACTCGTATTCACCTGTACGCCAAATAGTGGAAGGTATAGCTCGGTGACGATGGTAGAGCCATTCGAAAGGGTGAGTGTTGTCTGCACGGCTGCATCCTTTTCTTCTTTTGTTTTCGTCTGTGCATCTTTCACCTGTGCGTTGCGCACTAACTTCACGCCCAGCTTTTGTAGATCCTTTTCTACAACCTGGCTAACGCCAGACAGAATATGAGACGCCTGCAGCGCGCGCTCACCACTGATGATGAGTGTGATATCCTTTTCCCCACCGTAAACGTAGGCCAGCTCGCCGGCTGTTTCTACGCCAGTTAGCCCAGCGCCGGCAATCACGATGGACTTTGCGACTTGAATCTGCTCCTGAAGCGAGTGAAGAGCCGAGAGGGTCTCTTCGTGTGTGCCGACGGGTTTGAAGGGTAGGTTGGTGCGGATTTGGGAGCCGGTAGCGATGACGAGTTAGTCATAGGAGAAAAAGCATTGAGTTCCGTTATTTCTAGCGACTTCAACAGTGTTCGTTTCTGGATCAAGGCGCTTAGCTTTGCCCAGGACAAACTCGAAGTTCTTGACAGAGTATTGGGCAAAGCTTGGCCCAATGGGGAGGAACAGTTGCTCGTCAGGAATAGCACCGGGATTATGCCGCGGACGGCGGCGAGGTTCCAGTAGAAGTGAGAATTGGGCGAGACGAGGAACACTTTCAGATCGTCTTTAGCTTTTGGAAGAGTGTACTTGAGCAGTTTATGGGCGAGTGGCAACCCAGCCCAGCCAGCACCGAGGATGACGACCGTTTTTACCATCGCGACTGATAAGACGAATGTGTTCTTGAAGTGTCTTCCGAGGCTAACCTAAGGATGAAAAGTTAAGACTGGCCCGAACTGGGAGTTTTAGTATTTATGTGAAGTCAACCAAAGTTATCCTACCTAGCCCATGAAATATATAGAGGAACTTGGAGCAAGATTCAGGGTCTAAATCGATATTAGATTTTCAGTACTTCATAAAAAGGGCTATCCTGGACTACTTATAGCGTCTGACTACGGTGTCTTCGCGCTGTTTGATTCCCTTGTAGAGATAACTCGGTCAACTAACCAATCAGAAGCGTCATCAGAAAAGAAAGGTGCTGGAGGAGGACTAGACCGAGCCCTATGCCGAAGCCCGTGTCCGAGACCGAGATCCGCCCACCGATCCATCCCTACCATTATTCTCAAGTACGAAAAATTGGTATCATTCCACATACCACTTCTCCACTTTGTTTAAATCACACCTAAAAGACACGACTGAACTTGAGACCGGTCGTGTACCAAAGCGATGTCATTACAACCTCCAGAACCGAATGACGCCAACAGCGCGGGCCGGGCAGAAGGCCTCAAAGTGTGGAGCCGCGTCAATTGTCGCCGACGAAAAGTACGCTGCGATAGACGCCATCCCTGTGCTTCTTGCACCAGGAATAGGGCCGAGTGTGTCTTTCCTGTATCTGGTCGTATTCCCCGCCGTGGTCGCGACGCCAACTATCACAACCCTCCAGGACAGAAGCAAGCTGAGCTCTTAGGCCGCTTCAGACGGTTAGAAGCCATGGTTGGTGACCTCAGCTCTCAGGTTGAGCATGCAGCAGCAGTAAGCCAGGACGATCATCTACTGGATAGCTCAACGAGTGCAACATTGAGTGAGACGGGCCCGCCCGGCCAACAACCCGCTCTTTATAACGAATTAGCTAGTGGAAACCCAAGCGCCACGCGTAATCTAGTGCAAACAAGCCCCGGCGTTGCAAAGGGCACTTCAAAGTCGCCACAGGCTCCTGACGAAGCCGGGGAATTAGTGATGGCTAGTAATGGTGAACTAGTCGTAGGAAATCGTTTCTGGACGGTATTTTGTAAGGAGGTATATTCAAGCTCTGCTTCTTTTTTATGTTCTAGTGATAAGAGCCCAGCTAGGCGTTCATATCTAGCGCTTTGATACACACTTCTTACTGAAATATATATATAAGGTGGAGGATATCTTTGAAGCCGTCCATGGATCCACAGTTATCAACATCGATGGAGACAGTGGCTCAGAGACCATGTCAATGACTGGTAATAAACGCCACACCGGCTATTACAAATTTCTCCTTAGGAATGCATCTACTGCATACAAGCAGGAGGACCTAAATCCTCTTCCATCACAGATGCTGTTTCTGTGGCAGATATATGTGGACAACGTTGACCCATTTATGAAAGTATTACATGTGCCAACTATGACGAAAGTCATTCGTGAATTAAGAGGCAGCTACCACGCTCTTGGCGCTAGCATGCAGGCCCTCGTGTTAGTCGTTTCCTTAGCCGCAATCATGTCACTCAACGCTGAAGAAGTAGGTGCTCTAACCTGAGGTTCGACAAAGCTCTACGCTGATTATTTGGGTTGAGGTTTATGTGAACTTCAACATTGACAAAGAACAACTCGTTTCTCGATATCGACTTGGCGCTGAGCGGGCACTTGAGCAAGCCGACTTTCTAAATGATCCAGACATAACTGTACTGCAGGCACTCAGCATATATTTAGGCGTTCTTCAACACACTAGTGAGATAAGGGCCGGATGGTTTTTGGCTGGTGTCTTGATCAGAGTAGCCGTCTCCATGAAGTTACATCGCGACGGCTCGTACTTCGCCAATGGTACGCCCTTCGAAATAGAGATGCGAAGGAGACTATGGTGGCAGATATGCTTCATTGACTCGAGATCTGGGGGCCTACGGGTCTCTGATTGCAAACTATCGGAGGTGATGTTTAACACTGAGATACCATCAAATGTAGATGATGCAAGCCTTGAACCTGAGATGTCGGAGGTACCTGTTGTTGCGGAGAGATGGACCGACATGACAGTCTTTCTGATTCGCTGCGAGGTTTGGAGGCTATCCCGCCGACTTCAATCCGTCGTAACTACCAACTATACCTTACCTGCTGATGTCAACGAGAGACTCGAGCTATTTCAGCAGTTCCGAGCAAGGATTGAAGATTCTTATCTCAAGCACCTCAACCCCAACCAACCACTCCACTCTTTTATGGCAACAACCACACGGTTGTTTCTCACTAAAGTCGACCTCATCCTATACAGCAAAGAGCACTCCGCTAGATCAACAGGACGACAGCCTGCTGACACCTTACAAGACGATAAGGCATTCATGTCGTCGTTGTCGATCATCGAATACATCTACTCCCTACAGAACGAACACGGCTGGAGCAGTTGGAGTTGGCAAATACAAGGCCGGCAGCCACCGTGGCATGCCCTTCGAGTCGTTCTCAGCCAACTATGCACACGTAGATGGGGGCCAATCTCGGGGCAGGCATGGTCGTCGGCTAAAAGAGTTTTTGATAGTCTCCTTGAGACGGATCGGACGGATCCTCGGCACCAGCAACTATCGGTGCTAGTCTCTGCGGTGCAAAGAAACCGAGCGGGTGAACGTCATCAGGCTTTCAAAGCTTCAAAAAATGCACATGTCATTTTTAGACCGGAGGAGGCCTTGACCTTGTCCGCTCCTTCTACACAAGTCTGCATCGACGGGGCTGCCTCAACTTGGACGCCTCAAGAGCCATCTTTAGCTGTCGCAGATGACTCTAATGACGTTTTTAGCGAAGCCCTAACCCTAGAAATGGACTGGCAGGTCTGGGACGAGATCGCAGGGGGATTGGAACCCTCTTTCGAATTTTGGGATATGGATGGTCTTTAATCAACTATTGTGTACTGATTTACCGGTTGCATCAATTTCCGCCTCCTAAAAGTTGAAAGACGATAAAAATAATTAGCAACATTCTAAGAAATTCTAGTTGCCTCGAAACAGGCCTCTTCGGTAGATATGTTGGCGCCATCCCATTCGTTTGTTAAAATGTAGTCCATGCTCAACTAATTGATTCTATCTACAACGGGGTTGAAGCCCTTATGTATCGACAATATTTAGGAAGCTGGAGACAAGCCCCAACCGCCAGGAGGCTGGTCCCCAACACAACGTTACGAGAAAGGGGAAGATATAACACAATCGCTCGAGCTGCCCCTAGTCTAGTACTTTATTAAACTTCCGATTTATCGTTAACTGAACCCTCTGGCATTGTTCTCTTACCCTTAAGGCGGAAGAGGAAATTGGAATTAATGTACCTACACCCACATAAGAACACCGTATTCTAGCGATGGTGAGTAGACTGTTGGACTCTGAAACCAGTAAGATGCAAACCAATCAAGCTTATACATGCTATTTTATAATGTGTCGTATTAGCTACAATTCTACGTTAGTTACAAATGCTAGGGGCTTTGAGTATAATGTATTGACCTTCATCTTCGCCGAATACCTGCTCGAGGTTTTGGCTGTTTTCTAGCACAATACGCCACAACCATGTTCAGCTAAATGAAACAAAAAGCTCGAGATGCACTGTACTTACAAGCAACTATTGCGCAGCAAAGGGGCCAACTCTATTGCAAATCTGCTAGCCTTTTACAAGGCCTAGCGTCATGCTAGGTCTTAAATTTTTAATAGCATGTACACTAAAAGTAGAACGTAAGGGTGTTACAGTTCTACTGCCCGGAATACCAAAATATATCGCCAAAATAAACACAATAAAATATACCAAAGCAGTAAAGCTGTACTAAACCAAGCAAATATGCGGGAGTTTTTGCGAGGGAGTCTTTTATGGTAGGATTCAGGATAATTTAACCGATGATTAAAAATGAGCCGGTAAACTCTGCCATCTACTTTTACTATCGTTCTGCAACATTACCCCGCTCCATAAAATCACTATCCTACCTGTCGTGCTATTCGATGTAGTCGCACTATATGCGCTTCCGTCTCCCCCTTTCGAAGACTTTCTACCTAGAATCATGAAATTAAGATTTTAGATATCCGTCGGCTAAATCCTGACGAAAAAATTGATTAGGCCTCCTAATTTGGCAGAAACGCGGTATAGCATCATTAGCACCATCACTGCCTACCATTTAATCGGCTCTTGCTTGGAGTATTAATATCGAAGTTTCGGCAGTTGCTCGTGTTCGGGGTTGCTAGAATGAGGCAGCTAGGACAATGCACTGAGAAATCTGTCATAAAAGCGCTGTATCATTTTATTTCCATCTCCCACTCATTTGAACCTTCCGAATAGGCGTGGTTTGGTATTGTACGAACAATGAAAATGCTCGTCGTCAAAAACCGAGAAATGTGGGCTATAAAGCACGACAATCGACCTACAGACTTCCGCCCTCGATGGATCAAAACATTCTATTCGTTGTTTGCTCTCTTACTCGTCACCTCTAGAAGCGGTGCGGTTGCTGGGCATTTAAAACAGCCCATCATGCTCGACAGGTCTGGTGGTTTCGAGATTGGCGGTAAGGTCATCAACAACCCCGCGGCACCCAACCAGACGCTTTCATGCGATCACGGCTACGTGGAGTACTTCATTCCATGGATGCCACGAAAGACAAGCCTAGTCATGTGGCACAGCTCTAGCACGCAGGTGTGGCAGAACCGCTGGGACGGTGGCGAAGGTTACAAGGATATGTTCCTGCGCCGTGATTATCCCGTCTACCTATGGGATGGACCGCGGGTTGGGCGCGCCAACTGGGCCTGCGAGTCGATCACCTATGTACCGGCCTACCGGGACCAGGGCAATTTTGTTGCATGGAACTTTGGACCTTCCTATAAAAACTGGTGGCCAGATGTGCAGTTCCCGACCAAGAACGACTACGCTTGGCAGCAAGCAACTAGCGCCCGTTATGACGAGTTCGACACTGTCGAGAATGTTCAGCTTCACTCAGATGCGATGGCTATTGCAGCTGACTCTGGGAAGCTCGGCGATAACATCGTATATTTAACCAACTCCGCAGGAGGACTACGCGCCATGATGACGACGACTAAGAGCGAATTGAATAACATCAAGGGCATCGTCACTTACGAGAGCATCGGATACGTCTTCCCGGACAACGCGGGCATCACACCAGGCACCGGCGGCTTCGGACCCTTTGTGGTCCCACTTGCGGACTTCAAGAAGCTGGCAAACGTTACGGCGATACAGTTCGTGTGGGGCGACCACAGGTCGGAGTCTTTTCCCTACATCCAGCAATCACGGCTCGCCGCACAACTCATAAACAGCTACGGCGGAAATGCAGAAGTCCTTATGCTGGGAAACGATGCAGGTCTCAAGGGGAGCACGCATATCGCGTTTGCAGATATGGATAATGTCAAGGTCGCAGCTCTTCTGGAAACGTTCTTGGAGAAGAACAATTTGAATGACTATGTAGAGGACACCCTAAATAACCGACACGGTCACTGAACAGTTGGAAATGCTCTGGTATCTTCATTTACAATTCTATGCATACGTTGCTCTTGTAGGACACCCGTGGAGATGACACTTACCTAAACTAGGATAGTGGTTGATAGCTTCAAATCCATCTCCTTTCTATAGCTTAGTTTTGAGATACCAGTGGTGGGTAACTTTATAGAAGGAGTGCCGTATTATGTTCAGAGTTGCTAACAAGCAAGCAAGCCAAGCTAAGCAGTCTCTGCTTGCTAGCTCAGCTTAATAGATTAGGAGTATCAGCTTGCTTGGCTTGCTTAACCACTTGCCAAGAATATATTTTTAAGTAGATAATAAGTGGGGCTTAGAGAGGCTTAGAGAAGGTCTATATAGGGCTTATATAGAGGGGTTAGGCCTATAGAAAAAAGGCTTGCCGCAGGCGCTAAATAAGATAGGAGGGTTATATAAGTTATCTCCATGTAAACTTAGATAAGCACAAAGGCAGGCACGAAAGCAGGCGTATAGATATATAGGCCAAATCTACCTGCTGTATTCTCTATCAAGCTTTCAAGCAAGCCAAGCAAGCCGGGCCCTTTTTAGCTTGCTTGCTTAAAAAAATTAGCTCTTTAGCTTGCTTGTTAGCGACTCTAATTATATTGGGGTTAAGGCAGAACTCTAGCTCCTTGTACGTATATATGCGTTCTTATCCTTGCATCCTTCTAAAGCAAAAATAAGCGCTTTGCAGCTCTCGAGTAGCTAGGACGTAGACTAGAAGATAATAAAGCTACTTAAAATCACTGCCAATCCAAAGGCTTTACCCTAATAGACCGCGCTTAGTTAGAGTTGCTAATAAGCAACCAGCCAATCTAAGCAGCTTACCCTTACTTGCTTGGCTTTATTTGACTTGTTTAGCTACTAACTAAAAAGATATTTCTAGATAAAAGTAGGCTGAAAGTAGATAATAAATAAAGCTTTAAAGAATATAATAGATTTATAAAAAGGCCTTATTATAAATACTAAATAAATAGAGAGGTTATATAATTATATATATAAATTAAACTTATATAGCTAAAGATAGATGTATTTTTACTTTATATTTACATTGTAACTACCTTCTATATATTCTCTATTAAGTGGTTAGGTAAGCTAGGTAAGCCAGGCTCTATTTAATATAGTTACTTAGTAAAACCTAATTCTCTAGCAAGTTTGCTTGTTTAATTATAGACCAAGCAAGCTGTTAAGCTAAGGTTGCTTATTTGCAACTCTGCACTTGACATATGCGAAGCTTTCTAGGCTCTTAATTTAGAAACCCAACGAAGGAGGAAGGCAATAATAAATTGCATGCCATGATCTCCTTACGGCCATTCCTTGACTAATGTTATGTTCAGCCAGACACCTTGTGTAGAGCAGTGACCCTGCTGTTTCGTATTCTAATCACCGTCAGCACCGTTTGCTTTTTTCGGTTGTGAATGGCCCACATGCAAGGTCTTGGATAGAGAAATGTGCCGGTTTTTTAACCCATAGTCTTCTCACTGCAAATTCAGCCCTATGGTTGAGATAACATGGCTAGAAATATCCTCAGAAAGCTCTACATTTAACTCCATATGATCTTTTAGGATATCCCTCCATGTCCAACGCTAATACGTGTATCTTCACTCAGGCCTCTAGGCGACTCCGAGCTGACGTCCCTTACGCTAGTCTCGAATAAAACGCTCAAGAGTTCCTTTTTTACATCCTAATGTGACGACGACTTTTTCGAGCTGTGCCTTCCCGCCAGCAGATGACTATAGTAAGATCCGTAGTTTTCCCCACCTCTAGACGGTCTTTATTCCTGTTCAATAGCATAGTCCAGCTAGCGCCTGCGTCAAATGGTGTCAACGTTTCCAACAATTCTTTCTCCAGCATAAATTGTAGGATATGTTTATCTAATGTAGTTGGCTCTCGACCTTTAGTCGGCATGACTTAGCCAACCACGCCCCAGGCTCCCCACTCTTCTTAGGGAAAAGTCTGCTCAGCAATTTAGGAGCGAGTCCTTTAGATGGATGGACTAGGTTGCTTTTGCTATGGTGCTGTTGGGCATTATCCACCGCCATTGTGGGTGAGGCTTCATTGATACTCGCCATCATTGGGCGCGCGCATGAAAACTGCGCTGGTGCTGAGGTTGAGCTCATGTTATCGACATCGCATGAAGTGTATGAACTACGGAACGGCGAGTCAATTGTGCGCACACTGGAATAGCCGCTGGCAAAGTAGTTGATTAAGATGAAGGTTCACGGTGAGAAGACGCTTGGACTTTATGGGATGGAGGTAGCAGGGAGCACCGCGGAATGGAAAGGGTGGGCAGCTCATGTCCCATGCGCCGCTTTCAGTGGATAGGCAATACTCAGAACACCAGGGCTCACACATATTACAATGGTTAAAGGCATGGAAGCCTTCGGCACTGCTAGCGAAGGCGGTGTTCAGGGTCAACACCAAGGTGAAGTTTGGCAAGAATAGGCTAACTTGGAGCTCCCTGGATGTTGAGAGGCGGAGCGGCTTAGATACCGTAGGCACAATCAGTGCAGCCCCTGACGCGCTACAAGTGCGGTAAGGCTGCACCGAATTCAAGCAGCTGAAAGGATAGCTTAGAAAAAAGAGGCCTGCGGTCTACCTTGTTGAAGAAGGGGTCTAGCCAGTTCAGAAGTCTAAACTTGAACAAGCGCCCAATATTCTTCTTAACCTTTATTATAGCAGTAATACTAGTGATTTGATCTTTGCTGCCATATCGGGTACTATTCTCCAGTTATCAATTCTTATATTTTCCCAATTAGCGAGCTACTCCAGTATAATGCAGTCGGGCATCCTCGACGGTGAAGCCTGACGTACGGCTATCTTCCAGTAGTCGTCGGGATTATCCTATTGACTATTGGCATGGAGTGTCGCTAAGAACCGTTCCGAGTTACTCACGCTGCTAAAGACCTTTCTCGGGCTGTCCGGCTTTGTTCTCCAGTTCCAAGGCTTCCACGGCACCAACTAGACGTGCGCACTAGCACAGCTCGCTACCATCAATATTACGACTGTGTTACAAGCCTAGGCCATTGTGGCCTCACCATGCGCCCTGCGTGTAGACCGCATCATTCATGAATGCACAATGGACTGGCTATCCGACAATATGGCTTCACAGCAAACCCAGTTCCGACCCCAAGACGAAAACAGCACGCATTCGCTCGAGATGCTCTACAATCAGGAACTATATCGCAGCCAGACATGAAAGACCATATTCGCCTTTGGCAGCTTCTCAGGTGGACTGGAGCCCCGGGACCACCGGAAGCAATGGTCAGAACAAGGACAACGAGCGGTGGATAGCGGAAAGAGACCAGACTCCTTGACAAAGTGGACTGGATTGTTATTAGAGCACGCGGCGGCGGCGGCTGCAGCAGCCACCAAGGCCGTGATGCACGCTCTCTTTTAGAAGGGCGATAAGTTGGTCTGGCTTCTAGATATATGCCGCTGAGCGAGTCCTTTACGCCGCTATTTGAGAAGTTTTAGAGGGTGTTAATAGGCGCAGCAGTGAGCAATTAGAAGGCAGTATTGATTAGAAATTTCTTTCTATGGAGATTAAATTAGTCCGTCATCATGACTATCTAATATTAAGGACACCGTCGCTGACACCAGCGGGGATAACTAGAAGGACCTTGTAAATACCTTTTATTTTATGTACTATACTAAATTCTTTAATATAATAATAGATTTAATGCTATACTATAGAGTCTTTAAGTTAGTTAGAGATAAGTATTATTTTTATAATATAGTCTTTCTATAATATTAAATAAGTAGAAATATATAATATTATATAATTATCCCTTTGGCCGATCCTTATCGATAGCTATAGGATGCGTAGATGCAAACCACCGGCCGAAGGGACCCCTATTCTACCGAGTAAGGGCCCCCTAAACTTCCTGCTCGTTGTTCAATACATCTTTTTATTTGCACCTTATCAGCTCTTAACGGAGGCTGTAGAGGCCTCACCCAGCAATGGCGTAGTTGTAAGGCTGTTTGTATAATTAGTCAGCGCACGCAGCCTCTGAATATTACCTATAGCTAGGTAGGCACGGTAGGCACTGATCAAGCAGGGCGGCAGGGCGCCCTGGCTGCTTGCTCGTTGTTCAACGCATCTACTACGCTTTGCACGTCATCAACTCCACGGGTTCTAGACCCACTATCTCTTGCTGCAACCAGCCTGTTGTCCCGCAATCTGAGCAGCGCCCTCGGCCTTGCCGCGTTCTTGACACTTCAGCATGCGCACATAACAAGCCAAACGATCTTCCCTCTGTAACCCGAAGCGGCAAGGGCAGCGGCAGC
>KV750627.1:0-17226 GCA_001692915.1 Glonium stellatum
TTCGGGTGTCGGGAAACAAATGTCCTAGTACTATATAAGAGCAAAGGTTTTTGCTGTATGCTGAGAAATGTTGGTAATACAGCTGGAGCTAAGAATATAGACGCCGGAGATGCTATCCGCTTGTACAGACTTCTCATGGTTTAAAGGCCTCGAAAGCTACCCTACAGAGAATGCAAGTTTGTACTTTTTCGTATGTGAGTGGTCCACAAAGTACGGTAGGAGTGAAGAGGAGTCTTGAGAATAGACCAGTGCACTCCAAATCCAAACTACAGTTGCATACCTCTCCAATTCCTGCGCCAGCTCCTATGATAAGTACAGCTTTCCCCTTTGCAGCACCCTTTGTGCCATGATGAGGTGAAATAAACTTATAGACATCATGTTTGGATTATTTGATAGGAAGAGCCCTTGCAGCTATTATTGAAAGATTTTAATGTGTAGTAGGTTGACCACTCATCTCAAGCTGGGGACCCGAATCTCGTATATTGTACAATTCTTGCTAGATTAATGGACATATGCATTAGGTTTGCGGTGAAGGCCGAGGAATAGACATGGTACATAGCCATATTGTTTCATGGTAGACGAGGTAACCAAAAAAGGTAGAAACTGGGGAAATATTAAGGAAGCTTGGGCTCATCTCAAGATCCTCCGCCGCGGAGTTAACGGACATACGCTATTTAGACTGTATTAAACGAATAGATCGGCGCGGAGCGCATATCCAAGCGGTGCAGTACTATCAAAGATGATTTCGGGCCGCGTAAAAGTAAATTGTGAGAAATATATCTTGAACTCTCTGTACTGAGGCTGCTTGAGGTCCAGGAAGCCGAATCCTGGTCAGTCGGTGTTTGTGTAGATAAGAATCCTGCACCTAGATTAAAAAGGCATCAGGCCAACCACCGCCAAATTGGCATCCATGGCATCGTAGCGAGCATCATCTGCAGGAGCCGATGTATTGCTGACAGCGTCCTAGGAAGGCCGACATTTTCGGTCATTCTACGGCTACGAGGTATATGCATGGCCAACTTCTACCCTTCCCTCCAAAAATAGTTCAGCATTTAAATTTGCTTAATAGTTGCCTAATAGTCACTAAACTATACATGGCAAAGGTAGCGAACGCTTCTACTTAGTTAAAGGAACTTTAAGCTGCAGCGTCGTTATCTTCGCTGCCGCTTAAAGTTCCTTTAACTAAGTAGAAGCGTTCGCTATATCGTGAGGTTCCGATGCTGGCCATGCGCATAGCTGTATGACATCGCTGAGCCCTCCTGACGCTGCTACCATTCAGGTAGCCTAATATGTCTTTTGGATTCGTTTAAATGGGAAAATGATAGCTTTTTTATGTCTACAATTCGGGAATAAAACCGTAAGCATCCACCTTGTCTTACTAATCCGCTGATCAAGGACTAGCGCGAAAGAGATAGTAGCAATGTGACAGGGAAACAAGACTACCCTAACTAAAAATTGGATCTCGTGATAGATTTGGTAAGGGCTAAGTGGAATGTAAACTTGCAGCCGCCTATTTTTGCAGTCTGACTAAAGCTAGTTATAAAAGATGCATCATGTGTTAAGGCTGAATTGATGTTTCAGGACGAATTAGCAGTCACGTTCGGTACACCGCTTTTTTCCATGGGGAGAGACAGATAGGCTCAAGGCCAACAATCGGTACTGTCAGCCGCTGAGGACTTTGCAATCTGATTCTTGGTTTCTCACATGTATAGTCACGTGAGGTTGGTTGGATTACCCGGCTATAGTCTTCGGCTCTTAGCCTCATTGGCCTTGTCTTCTCCCTTCCGCATCTTCGCCTCATATCCTGCCGAAAGGAAGGAGGATCTTATACCTTGCTCCCCTTAAGATACTCCCGAAATACCCATCCGAATTTTCTGGGCGCCGGTTAGTCTATTTATTAATGCCCAACCAGGTAAAGTACAACACAAAGGCGGAGGGTAGTTGTTTCCAATCGTAGAAAAGCCAGCACCGTCATCGCTCTCGAAGCAGCAGAATTCTGGACTTCGGATCGCGTTTGCTGCTGCACACAGATCTGCGGGGTCCGAAAATGCAGGGAGGCTCTAGGAGGAAATAATCTCCGATGGAATGTGGGGTTTTGTGCCGTTTGTTTCTTCCTGCCTGCTTGTATACGAGCTATTTGTAATCTCACCGGACTATATCTATCGCCTACCCTATCACTGAGCTAACAATGCTGAGATCCGGCCTTCCTCTCCATAGCCACACCATTGAATAAACGTCATGATCCACTTCGTTAAGTTGGCAATTGCTGCTACCGCAGTGCTATGGAGCTCCTCCGCGTCCGCCAAATCATCAAGAACGCAAGGCACGACATCCTGCGCCTCCGTCGCCGCCCCCACCGTGCCCGGCGCGCAAGTCCTCTCCATCGGTGGTAACGAGGCACACAACGTGTCTGTCGCCGCCGTCCCCGGCCTACTCGGCAGCGTTGTGACGGGACTAAACGTCTGCAACGTAACCGTGGTGCTAACTCACCCAGGGGCCAACGACACCGTCACTGTAACCGTCTGGCTCCCGCTGCAGGGATGGAACGGGCGGTTCCAGGCAACGGGCGGCGGGGGTTACGCGACGGGGGTGGGCGTGCTGGCGTTGGCTCCTGCAGCGGCGGCCGGATATGCGGCGGCGGAGACGGACGGCGGGCACGATAGCAACCTGGAATCTCCGAGCTCATGGGCGCTGACGAGTACCGGCGCAGTCAATTGGCCGCTGCTGACGGACTTCGCGTCGCGGTCGCTGCAAGACATGGCGGTTGTCGGGAAGGCCGTCACCGCGAGTTACTACGGCACCGGGCCGCGCTACTCTTACTGGAATGGGTGCTCGACCGGCGGTCGACAGGGCCTGATGGAGGCGCAGAGGTATCCGGACGACTTCGATGGGATTTTGGCGGCATCGCCAGCGATCAATTGGCCGAGTTTCATCGTGGCGCAGCAGTGGCCGCAGGTGGTTATGAACGTGGAGCAGACCTTTCCATCGCAGTGCGAGTTTCAGGCTTTCGTGAACGCCAGCATCGCTGATTGCGATGGGCTTGACGGCGTGCTAGATGGGGTTATTGCGGACCCAGGGGAGTGCAAGTTCGACCCCTACAAGCTGGTTGGGTCCACGATTTTGTGCGATGGGTCGGAGGTGACGATTAGCTGGAAGACGGCCGATATCGTTCGCAAGACGCTTGATGGGCCGACAGCCCCGAATGGCTCAAAACTTTGGTATGGCTTGAATGTTGGGGCTTCGTTTAGTGGAAATTCTAATACGACTATTGTGAATGGGACGACAGTGGGCGACCCGTTTCCCATTTCGGATACGTGGATTCAGTATTTCCTTGAGAAGGACCCGGATTACAACACCTCTTCGATCACGTACTCGAAATTCGCTCAGCTCTTTGCCCAATCCAACGCAGAATACGGGAGCGTCATCGGCACTGACAACCCGGATCTATCTGCGTTTCGTGCTGCGGGCGGTAAAATGATAACTTGGCATGGTCTAGCCGATCAGTTGATTTTTCCGAATGGCACTGTCAACTACTACGAAAGGGTCAAACGTGAGATGGGAGGAGCAACTACCGTAGATGACTTTTACCGCTTGTTCCTTGCCCCTGGTGTTGCTCACTGCGTTGGAGGAAATGGGCCGGCGCCAACGAGTCCATTCGACGCCGTGGTGGCTTGGGTAGAGCAAGGCAAGGCTCCGGATACCTTACCTGCTAAGGTCGTTGATACCAGTGGTGCCACTGTAACCCATGATATCTGCGTTTACCCTTTGGTGTCCCGCTATGATGGTAAGGGCGATCCTAAGTCTGCCAGTAGCTATAGCTGCTCGACTTCTTTTTAGTCTCGTAATAAAAGTCGTATTATACATATAGAGAAATCATATATAAAACGCTAGATCGTAAACCTAAGATTAGCACCTCTGCTCTAAATAGGTCTATACCTTGTTTATGCTCCTTGTAGTGCTCTTGCGCTCCACCTGTATACTAATAAAAGCTTCATAACTCTAGTTCTCCAGCTTATTAACATTGATCGATCCGTTATACGCCTGTAGCGAGATAAACGCACAACAAGAACTGCCTCAGCACGCTCTTACCGGGATCCGTGTGGTTGGCGTAGTTCGTGGTAGTGATCCTTACGACACTTTTAATCGAGATGCCGTAAAATCGGCGTCAACAAAATGAAAAAATTGAGGAAAACGAAAGCCTTTGCTAGCAAGCGAATAGATGCGATGATGTCTTGCAGGGAGGTCCCGACAAAATCGGAGTGGTTCAATAAACAATATAGGGGCTCTGTAACTGCATAGTTAGATCGGTTCGGAACGCATTGTGCTTAGGGTTCGCCGCTCGGCAGCCGGGATGCGGCAAGATGAGGGGAACCGTTGGTCTGAAAATCCTTGCATTGGGGAAAGGCTTGTTTCTAAACGTGCCGGGCCTCTCCTTTAGCCATGTAAGATTTATGTGCAACATACGTGCAGATATGTGATGTGCAGACGGCCAACTTTTCAGATCGTGGCGTCTTCATCTTATCTAATCGTGCTTAGTTACGTAACGGGAAATGTACGAATGCCAGAAAAGCCACGGTCATAAGTCGCCGTAAGCTAGCCATCTAGTCCCAGAATAGAGGTGTAGAGGCTTGTAGAGGCTTGTAGAAGCCGAATCTCAGATATCTAGGGGGAGGTGTTTGCCAAGCCCCCCTCATCCCTGGCCTCACAGTCTTCAGTGATGGTGGACAGAAAAGAGCTTAAAAGGCGACGTTGAAAAGCGCAAAGATAACTACGGCCGTAGTTCGTGTATAACATTATTTTATAGTGCTGCTTTGGACTTCTTGAACGTGTATGGAATTAATCGTCGTTTGTTGTCGAGTTGATTGCCGGCAACTGACCTTTCGGCATCCGCGTGCACGGCTCGGCTCGGCTCGGCTCCTTCGGCCGCGGAGGATTAGCTGGTGTGGGGTCCCGGCTGACAGCACACAAGCTGATAGTAGCTCGTAATATACAGAGTATCATCGCAGCGACTATGCGACAAGCGCGTGGATGCTGCTCATGGGACTCGAACTAGATAATTCCATACTTTACTCACCGGAATTCAAACCCCCATGACCTCCATAGTTTGCCGTCACCTGGCAGCCTGCAGTGATTAGTAACTACAATATTGCCCTGCACGCTGAATCACTCAGTGCGAGTACTAAGTAAGCATGCCTTGTCAGGCGTAGGCTACATGAGGAAGGCTCATGAAGGAATATGGTGGCATGACCGTTTGCCTAATAATCGGATTGAAGCACATCAACTAACCTCCAAGAGCCCACCACATCTACCTGTGCATATCCGATCACATCCGGTAGGGCGCATCCTAAGCTAGCTCGCCATCTTAGCAATCATCCTAAAGACAACTACATTGTCAGCCCTGACCCTTCGTTGTTTACTAACAATTTCAACGATAAGGTTAACGGGTACCACCACGGATGACTCTAAAGATCCTACGTCCCGATTTACTGGATACCTCCATTCGAGCTGAAGGTAAGAAATCCTACGTGACCGCTACTCACCGCTTTTCAGTTGAGGTATATTTGATTGACTTGCGTTTATTTTATGTCCGCTTTCCCCCCTGTTAAGTATATTTTGGGCGCTGACGCACCTTCCGCGAAAGGGAATATGGTAACAGCTACCTAAGCTACCTGAGCTTCTTGTAATATGAAAATCGGCTTCAGCGATTGACAAAAAAAAACATCTCAAGAGGAACATATTACTAAGATTTGGCTATGACACCATATACGTCTACAACGCTAAAGTGCTTCACCAGGTCCCTTCATGACCATCAACGCTTGTATTGTATTGTATAGAACTTTGCCTATATCTTCCTCCAGCATAAGTATTCAACCACATGCATGTTACCTCAACTTAGTTTGTGCTAGGGCTGCAGCAGGTTTCAAAAGCTCTCGTTGACGCCTCTCTTGTCACTATCAGATGCAGAGCGCAAAAATATCCATCGTGAATGCGAATTAGATGGATCATTTAAATTGATTCTAGGACCAATTGATAATTCCAGAAGTGATCCAGGATCTGGAATCGCATTTTACAAAAACCCTGGCCGTAAAACTCTAGACTGATCCCTTTGTTTCGGCATCATGAGGTAGTACCGGCGCTCTAGATTAACTGTCTCAAATGGCAAACCCTGAGAATTATTAAGTGAACTTTTCTTCATTGATTCGAGAGCCAGTGACACAAATCGTTTACCTGATTTATCTCCCCATCCGCCTAAAGTTTCACTCGCGTAGAGTGTGTTGTTGAATATTACAGATGGCTTTGGAAGTTGCTGACCTCGATTTAAACAAGTTTAGTGGGAGTTTAAACCCTGACGCACTAGTCATGAAGGCGCTCTCGTATAGTATTTGAACCTTAATGCAATTTATTAGTAACATCAATCTTATAACAGTACCACAGCGCTGAAGGATAATCGGGGGCATACGATATATCCATAATAGTAATATTTTTTCGGCTACAAGTTTGAAGGAATATCTCGCAAGGCATACCTATGTGTGTGGTTTATGCGCTACGCTTGCATGTTTGAAATTGCTGATATTCCATCTGATCGTAAGATTCCTTCCCTGCGGGTTCTCGCTCATTTTAGCGGCTTACTAGAATTGTTAGAGGCTTTTGACTAACCTCTAGGGAATTAAATTAAGCAGTGATGTCCAAGCTATTGGCTATACTTGGCCAAATCCTTATGTCGGGCATCCATAGGTCGCCTTGGACGCCTTTTTTCCGCCAATGGATTTATCAACACAAGCGTGCCAAGCATATTGCTCCTACACCTAAGGGCTCCGGATTACCTGATGGGAAATCAGCAACATGGGCACGGCCGAAATTATGCGATTCATGATGTAATTTGCTCTTTACGTGTGTTGTACAAATTCGGCCTAGTCCTCACGTTCACTATGCGGTTGCCCTGCCACGTTGCGCCTGGTCTCATACCGTATCCCTACGATCACAACTTCCACACAATGTGCAACAAATATCTACGTATTTTATAGTAATGTATATGAACTGTGATGATTTAATTAATACAATATACAATGTGTTTTACTTTTAAATGCTACAAAAGCTACAAAACATACAAAATTTTACTATTATATCGCATGTATTGGATAAGAAGTGTATTTCTCTAAAATTTGCCCAAAATTTTTTAACAATTAGTTTAGCGTTACCACTTTTTTCTTCTCAGCTTTTCCCTTTTCTTCCTACCGTGCCTCTGTCTCTACCCGCCTCTTTACTCGTCTCTCTGCCTCTGCCTCTCCCCCCACATTTATCTCTACCATTTCTCTCGTATTTATACGTAATGACTAAAGTGCAGCTTAGAAAAACCACAACTAAAGTAGAGACTAAAAAGCGGAGACTGGAAGGCAGAGGCAGGCAGAAAGAGAGGTAGGGAGGGAGGCAGAGAGACAAGCAGAGAGACGAGCAGAGGGACGAGCAGAAAGACGAGCAGAAAGACCAGCAGATACAGAGGTAGAGGCAGAGGCACGGGTAGAGGCACGGGTAGAGGCACGGACAGAGGCACGGACAGAGGCACTGTTTGTGGCACAGTCCTTGGCACAGCCACAGGGACGACTGGAGGCACGATCAGAGGCATGACCAGAGACATTGTCGGAGACACGATCAGAAGCATGGTCGGAGGCACGGTTAAGGGGATGATCGGAAGCACGGTCGAAGGCACAGCCAGAGGCACAGCCAGAGGCGCAGTCAGAGGCACGGACAGAGGCATAGCTGGAGGCACGATGAGAGGCACGATGAGAGGCACGTTCAGAGGCATGATCAAAAACATGATCAGAGGCACGGACAGAGGCACGAGCAGGTGTAGAGGCACGGTCAAAGGCGCGACTAGAGTTAGAGCGGAAGAAAACTGTTAGGTAAGTATAACGATAGAGATAGATCAACCCTTGCTAGCTTAAAATAATAAAGACTCGAAACAAAACACCCCAAAATGTAGTAGATGTAACCTTAAAACAACACTAACACCAATGTCAAGATGCGCCAAGATTTATGCCCAAGATACATTGAAATCTACCCATAAAACAAGGCACTGTGCGCCCATGGTGGTAGCGCACCAGTTGTCGGGGTTTCTACACGACGAATTGTCCTGATGTTGTGTACGAAATTCAGTATAAAATTTGATCCTTAGAATTTTCATCACTCCAGTAATTGGCACATCAATTGAGGAAATCGCTGATAAGTACAGTTATTATACTAAAGAGGCAATGTTTTCCTAGCTAGTAATCCATTCTTTCTCCATTCCATCGCACATATCCACCGTTCGGAAGCATATCATGTGTACTGCTTGCGAAATTGCGAACGAGATTTACCAAGTTGGTCATGCACTCTTCCATGTCATCTTCTCCTACAAACCCAGTCATTTTAGTGGGTACGAATCCTGGGTGAACTGCAAGCGTATGAATGGTGGGGGCCACTTTTTTCAGATCCACAGCGGTCGTTTTAGTCAGTTGGTTAAGGGCGCATTTAGAAATCCTATAGCAGGCATTTCCGCCATTGTTATCTAACACTATTTGTGAGCACTCCACACCGACCAGGTTGTGGTATCGACTCGGATTACCTGCTATACTTGCAAAATCCGAAGAAATATTAATAATTCTCCCGTGCTTACTCTGCGATAGGTTCCGCAGGAAATGCTTCGAAGTCAAAAAAGGACCCTTGAGAGGCGCATTAGAACGGCTTGCACCGTCGATATTCGCCGATTGATTGGATGGCCGCTTACCACAACGTTGACTTTGAAATGAAACAAGAGATCCTCCGCAGTTTGCTCAGTGAACAGTTTATCATCCCATAGATAGTATACCCCTGGTTAATGGCTTAGCAAAAATTCGGCTCTTCTCCTGAAGATTTACCAGCGCAGTTGATGAGAACATCGAGTTTCCGTTCGCCAAAGTTTTGAGATGCTCTAACGATAGAATCTTCATCTGTGAGATCAAGCTCGAATGTATTGATACCCTCCCGTACAAGCTAGGAACATTTGCCATGTTAGTCTCCTGCCCAATGCAGCCACAGGAGCTTCGTACGTCTTTTACTGAAGGATCATCTCGTGTTTGTGGTCGATGTGTGCCAAATACCGTATAACCTTGGCGGTGAAGTCTGGTTGCAAGCTCGAATCCAATCCCCCTGTTTGCACCTGATCCGTTAGTTTAGGAATAAGCTTAGCCGCTCCGGTAAGGTACCTATGACAAGAATAGCGGTGGATGCAGATGCCATTTTAGATTGTAGATTAATGGTGGATCGAATCGGAGTACGATAAGCAAAAGGTGGAGGATCTTTATGAATGGTGGGGAGGCCAGACATATTTTGATATTATAAGAGTTCTAAAGAAGGACCGAAACGGATTAGGAATACCATGCAGGTGGATACTTTGATAAACTTGGCACGGGGGCATCGACCCGCATGGACAGGGGTTCAGCGATGATAACCGGGCCCTAATACACCCTCCCCTCCCAACACCAGAAATCATTGGCAAGCGAGGGACACGATCTCCACAGCACACATATGTTACCACCCCGCCTTTTTACAGGCCACCGGCCTAACCATGCTGTGCAACTGCGTCAACGTCATCCAAAGGATCACTGACAAACGCTTGCCAAGGGACGCGAGTAAGCGGTGTAAGATAATATGTTCGGAACCGCCTTTTTGATATTCCAGCTGTTGTTGCCTATTCCCTGGTCATCTAGTTTCTCATCTGGGTATCCCAGTCCGGGCGTAGTCAGCCGCATGACCAGCCGCAACTATCACCGGATATGCCCTCGCCGCAGTGTTGCCAACACTTCACGGTACGTAGAAGGATTTTGTTGGACATCAAGGAGGTCATTCCACCTCAATATTAGCCTGATCATAAGACCAAAGTGAGGTCATGCTGTCTCGTGGGGTGTACTTCTCCAAAAAGGGGCGCAGCATCTTATCGGGACGCTTCGGAGAAAAATAAAGCATTAGCCTCTTGTGATAACACTTATAAAATATATGATTCCATTTCCTCCAGGTATTTGGACATTACACTTTTAACTTCGCAGCTGCACTTTACCCGCCAGCCTCAATTCAACCCCAAGTCTATCATTCCTAATTCAATATGTCTACAATGACCACCACGATTACCTATGTGGAGAAGCCCACTACAACAATTGCTGTTGTGGAGAAATCTACAAAAACCCTCGCTCTCGAGGAAAAGCCTATCAGTTACGACATCAACTTGCCCTACGTGAGTTTGTCTGAGGAAACGAATAAGACCACACATTATCCTGAATATCTCCCAACCTGGGATAAGGTCTGGTTTGACCCTCTTCGGCCTTTCGAGTTCAATGACCCAGCATTGCGCGTGAAGGACAAGTCCAAACCACATCTGCTCACCCCTCAGGTCAAGGTATCACATATCCAGCCTTCGATAGGATCCATTGTGGAAGGCGTACAGCTTTCGAAGCTATCAAATGAGGCCAGGGACGAGCTTGCACTCCTCGTCTCCGAACGCAAGGTTGTGGCTTTCCCAAATCAAGATCTGATTGACGCCGGACCTGGCCAGCAGCAAGAATTCATGAACTATTTTGGGAAGCCAAATTATCAACCCGTATCTGGCACGGTGAGAGGCCATCCAGGGTTCCACATCATCCATCGCGATGGCAACAAAAACGAAATCGCGAGGTTCTTAGAGCAAAAGGCGACAACTACCCTGTGGCATCAAGATGTTAGTTATGAGATCCAACCACCAGGATATGTGATGCTCGGCCTACTTCAAGGACCCGAAGTTGGAGGCGACACAGTTTTTGCAGCAACCGATGCAGCGTATAAGTATGGTCTAATGGAATGCACATCAATACGAAGAATGCTGCTAAAGTGGTCTTAGACGCCTTTCGCCAACTCTCCGATCATTTCTTGACGGCCTCAACGCTGTGCATTCATCGTCAAAAATGATTGCCCATGCTCGGCTTGCCGGCGGCTTGGTTCGCAAGGACCCCGTTGAGACAGTACACCCTATGGTTAGGGTCCATCCGGTGACGGGCGAGAAGTGCCTATTCATCAACGGCGAGTTCATCACGAAAGTTCAAGGGCTGAAAGAAGCCGAAACGAAAGTGTTGCTAGATTTCTTGCTGCAACATATCATCATGGGCCATGACTTCCAGGCCAGAGTCAGATGGCAACCGAAGACGATTGTTATCTTCGACAACCGGTCCACTTTACGTAAGACATTCGTGCTGCATTAATACCATTGGTCAACGGGAGTGCTAACTAGCATCTAAGACTCGGCTATTGTTGATTACATTGACGAGGAGCATGGCGCCAAGCCGCGACATATTTTCCGTCTATGTGCGATGGCTGAGAAGCCTATACCGGCAAACAGTCAACCTCAAGTGTAGAAGATGTTTCCATATTTCCTGCGGGCCTATTTCATAAAAAATTCTGGCGTAAAGGGCGTAACGAACACGGTCAACCGATATGCCCGGTGCGAACAGGGTAGGGAAATGGCTAGATAAATTATATAGACGAATGACAGCATTCTATGAGTTCTACTGAGACTGAAAATTACCGATATGAATGGATTCAAGCGTGTTGACTCGGGATCGAAACGGAACTTCTAGTTTCCTTCAAGCAGGAAATATCTGATGAAGTTGCCTTTTGCTAAACTCGTGTACGTAGTAGTTTTCACCCTGATTTCTTGAGCAAATTATAGACGGATTTGAAACCAACGCTATGAGAAATACGGTAAGGGGCAACTTGGGTGCTGAGTTATAGCGTATTATGACAGCTCGCAAAACTTATACGAACCTATACAAACCTATACATTGTGTGAGTGTGGATGTGCCGAGAGACGAATTCCGAGAAGCGCGTTGCTAAAAGAACCCCTTGCCCTCCCAACTCCCAACTCCCTTGAAGTCGGTTTTTTCGGGCTAATTAAGCGCGAAACTTCTAGAAAGGTCTGCCAAGAGCCCTTGCATGGGCTCCGCACAGGGAAAGTCTAGGCAAATGTCTCCGATCTTGAAACAGTGGCGTTTCAGCCCCGAATCTTCCCTCCCGCGTCGCCTGCATACCCGAGCCGGAAGCAGATGCACATGGATAGCCGACATCACATCGAATAAGCTTACCTATACCTCATACGCACGTGCATTTCCATACAATTATTTTTGAGGATTAATGAATGAGTTCCGGGTAATTGCCCTTGTACGTCTAAATATCGTGGTTAGTCTAGAATTGGGACTAGAATTAGACCTGGTCGGCCTTAGGGGGGCCTGAACATGCCAGCTCAGAATTTTACCGCCCGAGTGAATCAAGAGTGACGTATGCACGAGGGACCCTAAGTGACTTCTAGTGCTTCCAGAACTACTTTCCAACCTGACCCCTGGCAGGATAAAGGAAATTCCAAGTTACCGGGTCAATAGTCTCGGTAAGTACACTGGAGCTGATATCTGTCAGTGGGATGGCTACCTGTAATGCAGCAGCCTTTACCCATTTTACCCTAGCCGATGAGCGTTGCTGCCCTTGGCTTGCTTAAAGAAAGGCGAATTGCGGGCCCGTAAAGTGGCCACGCGGGCACGCCATCAGGCCATCTCACGAAGTTCTTTTGCACCCAACTTTCACCTAAGGCTGGAAAGTTTAAACATCCTACCGACGGAGCCACGTCTTCGATGGCACTTCTTTTGGCCTTCGTATCAGTATCGTCTAGTGCCGCCATAAACCTATTACGTATTCTCGGCCACACTCTCGGCTTTTCCGCTTGCTTTTGCACCTGACGATAGTGGGGTCTTGCCCCCCACGCCCGAGCGCATTATTGGAACTTCAGGGACAGCACTAAGAAAGCAGCGGTGTATCCGTCCACCCGGGTCCTCCCGCAGATACAAGATATGATTCAAATAATTATTCACGCGTATACTTGTTCTACTACAACTTCAGGTGGGCTTGATTAGGGAGACTATGAGGCACAATAATAATTGCGCCAAAAGGAAATCTGTAAAGAAAAGGTAAAACCAAAAGTAAGAGTACGTCGCGTAGGGGACGCATAGAAAAGAGCGTTTTCACGGAGTCCCACTATGGCGGTTCTTATGTATGCTAATGGGACGATTCATACCGCAAAAGGACTTAGAAGTTAGTGTCCTTGCCTGTCAAAATTCCATCTATGCACCCGCCATGCAACGTGCTCTCACGTAGGTCGAGCTTAATCCGGCCAGGTCAATGGAGAGCGGGGCAAGAAAAGAAGAAGAAGCTAATGGTTGACTCCGTCGATCTTACACTTTTGCATATTCTTGGCTAACTGATCCGCTCCAAATTGGCTACATAAAGGGTGATCTTGGAGATTTCGTTCAAACTGTCAGCAAGAGTTTCTCCTACAGCTAAGATTGCCTCTAATTTTATTCGCGTAGAATTCTTTTACACACTTGTCGAATTTAATGTCGTTACCGCTAAATAATATCTCCTGTCTATAGCTTTTTGAACCTTTCACTCTTATTGCCTCATCTATAAGCTAGCAAGGCGTAGCCCAAACCCCCTCGCTGGGCTCCTTATACGTCAGTTCATTTATAAGATCAGGGTTTTCAAAAGCCGACCGGCATCACCCTTCACTATTGAACAAAACCCAACGATTTCTGGGCTCTACTCTAATTGGGACTAAGATTCCGTGCTATGAACTCTTCGAGTTTATATGCGTCATGGCAGGACTTAAATATCTCATAAAATTCATCTACCGGAGCCTATAAACCTTCCTTGACTAACCTCATGTTGATCATGTTGTCCGTTTCGTTTCGTTTCTTCTTACCGCAAGCTCTCTATTCTCTCTTTGCTCCTTGCTGAGTTGCAGGCGGACTGAGTTGTCCTCTTTCTGCATGTACGAGGGTTTTCTTATTGGTATAGGTTTATGCGCGCTATCCCTTCCGGCCAGTTCGTCCACGCCCCATGACCCCGCACAGCTCATATAGATCCTCATAGGCCATATATATGGGGCTTACACACCCACCCTGTACTACAGGGCGTGCAATGCGTCACGATACTAGTTTTGGCAGACCCAAACGGAAAAATCTCGACGAACCAATTAGAGGACTCCCTATACGGTAGTGTAGGCGTCATAGACTGCTCATTTTCCTACGAGATTTTCGCGTAGGGATTTATTATTAAATTTCGCTTATATAAAATATTCCGGACAGATAGCAGCAGAGGCAGCAGTAATAGCAAGTTCGCGATAGTGATCATATCGGTGTAAGTCTCTAAAGCCTCGACGCACACGATATTATCTTGCCAGGATATTTTACCTGGATATTATGCTGTGAGATTAAGATGACTTAAAGAACTTGAGTTCTTGTGTATCGTCGTGGTGCTGTAGTGATAGTATAGTGACGTTTTGATCCCTCTTCTATGTGCTCATATATTCGTAGCCTACTTCATAGGCTTCATAGAACCTTAGGTAGCCTTGGCCAATCGGATAAACCGACCGAGAATAGCTTAGCAAGGTAAAACGTCCTATACGTATGTGTAGTGAGTGCATAGGGGCCATAGGGCGGTGAACGAACCAGGTGTTCGCCAGGTAAAATGTGTCCTACAATTATCGATAAGATCTTATTCATAGAATCAATACGACCAGAGGCTCACACATACTTCTGATACTGGTATTTTAGTGCTCTGAGCATAGCTTAATTTTAGTAGGACACTACCAGGAAAGAAATAACATTGGTATCGCTTACGTTAGAAGAGATATCGAAAGCGGAAAGCCGTAGAGCCACTAGTGACATCACATTGCTTCCCGAAGATAGAAGACTTGCTCTAGCAGTAACATCAAACGCATACTTGATAAAATATTTGAATATTGGCATCCTCGAGATGGAGCTTCCGGCTTGGTGTACGAATATAATCTCCTGCTGAGGAAGCGAACTGCAAAGGCATAGTATGAACTGGGTTAAGATTACACTTAGCAGTTTCAAGAATGGCACGCATGGCCGGTTTCATAAGCTGTGCGAGTATTTTCGCCGAAGTGATCTAGATTCAGCTGCGATATTCTTGGGTAGTTAATCCTCTCGCGGTTCCGACGATTTTGGTTAAGACTTCCTCTGATTTATCTAGCTGCCCATTCATACGAAGTCTATTTGAATAATTCCGAAGCAGGCTCATTGGATTTAACTGCTTACCCGATCGGCTCGACTTCTTCCCTTCGATGAGCCGTAGTCTTTACGGCTACTTTGTATCTCCTGCTAGGGCGTTATATGCCTCCCTGAAAAGTTCACACTATGCTTCGAACTTCTCTTCTAAGCAAATAGAGCTCACGTGATGGAGAAGTCACTGGCAAGAGTATTGATTTGCCCGTAGCTAAGCTGCTGCCACCTTTCGGCGTGAAATCCGCCGAGCCATTCCTCGGCTCTGTGGTGGAGTAATTTAAATTTATATTGTCGCCAAACGAGCGAACTTAATATGCCCGGGCTGAAAGTAAGGAACGTGATTAAATCATTCTGGCGTATCATAAGCAGAAGGGCCGAATAGATATTGCTTCCCGAACTTGTATACAAAATGGGCACTTGCGCTCTCGAAAGGCGGGAGCCCGGTAGTCCAAGTCGTTCGGGGAGATTAAATTAATTTCCTACTCAAACACTTCGATGTATAGGCTAAGCTTGCATCAGCATAATAGTGGAACTGAAAGCTCGATAGCCACCCAACCGACACCCTAAAATGCTATTTTCGCTAAATAATATTTGATAGAGGCCCTTGGCGATGTCGCTTCGATTCTTCGATGCTCTCCTTTTGTGCTGCTCTAGTCCGCTTTTCCTTTTTTTTTTCACAGCAAGTCTCAAGAGTTTGTTCATTGCCTCATACCCTAACAGCTAAGTATAATGGGTCAAAGCATCCTAAAGGTCTGAGGAGTTTGACGTCAACCTCACCGAGATCTTTGAGCTCCGGCGGTAGGGGTTCATCCTAGGGGAATCGTTCAACAGCATTTTGGACTGCGCTACAGAGAACCCTACCGAAAGCCTTTGCTTACCGCTGTTTGATGCAGGTAGAAAGTATTACCAATTTCCCGAGCGCTCCTATGGAAACTTTTTCGCCTAGTTCGGTTGCAAATCTAAAACTCTACACCTACATATGGAATGTATTACATTATTATACTATTCCTTAAATAGTTTATCCAGCTAATTAAGACTCACTGTAAGCTTCTATGGATTCTTTAAAGCCTTTAATCACGAAATTTTTAATAAGTTGGTTTAACTACTGCTACCAACTAAAAGATTACTGAACTTTGAACCCCGTTACCTTGTTACCCTAACGTCACCCACTACTACCACCACCACGATATTAAAGAACTTAAGTCCTCTTAGTTCTCTTCATCTTGCAGGGTAATATCGTGTGCGCGGGTAGAGGCTTCGGCAGAGACTTGGGTAGACCAATATAGACTCCAATAGAGATTTACGGCAATACGCTTACTGATGCTACTGTTGCTGCTATAATACGATATTGAGATTGCACTAAATATCTCAAAGACGTCTTGATTATTTAATTTTAGTTGTAATATTTGAGTTTCCTTAACTTTCTGCGTTAAAATTTCGTAGAAAAAATAGAAGCTCTATAACGCCTACGCTACCGCATAGGTAAAATCTAACCAGCTTATTAAGGTTTCCGTTTAGGTCCGCTGAGCCGTGATAAAATATCCCTACGGGCTCTATAACACACGTGCAGCCGTACAAGGCTTCATATAGGAATCCTACAGAGTCCTATTTGCGCCATATAGGGCCGTAGGCAGCTAGCCGAACTGGGGGTTGGGCTACTCTGGTCCCTTAGACAGTTTTGGGCGTCCTACCCCTAAAGCTACTGGCTAAGTTGCCGAAATCTCTAGTCTTGCTCCTAACTATCGCCTAAAGGTGGCGAGCGAAAGCTTTTCGTAGGGCCCTCTGTATCAACAGTTGAGACAGGCTTGACGTCTAGCGAGTCTTATTTCTTAGTAGTCATCTCAGGTGCGATTACTGTCGTGTCAGTGTCGTATCTATTTCTGTCACGTGGAGATATTGTATTAGCTGATTCTAAACAGACGAATAACCTCCGAGCTTGGAATTATTGAAATAAATGTTTTCTGAACTCTGGCACTGTTTCGTTTGAAAACGGATGAAGGCGGGCTTTTGTATCTATACCAAGCCTAAGATTGTTGTAATTTGCGGTAGGCGGCCGAGCTCGTTGGCGCAATACACATGAATGCAGTGATCTTGTTGGATTGGCGGCAATATG
>KV750628.1:1409-12219 GCA_001692915.1 Glonium stellatum
TGTCTTCTGTACCTCCTTTTAAGCCTAGTTATACACTATGCTACCAACGGCTATAAAAAAAATTACAACAATTCGTCTTAAGAGGAATTTTGAGTTGAAGCTCAGCTGGCGTTCACATTATTAGACTATCCCACCATCGTTGCGTTTAAACTTCCCGATCATGCATAGATTTTAGTCCGACTGTGCGGAACAGGGTGCACTCCCAAATTTAAGTAATTATGAAATACTTCATATCATGTATGAATTCCGTTCTATTTGAGCATTGTCACCGATTTGTCTATCGGCGCTCCTATTAAATTACCATTCTCAAAAAGTGTAAACCAAAAGAGCCGATTGACCTGACCGAGGTTCGAATTATGGCTTTAGGACGTTTTCATTACAAGTCTTAATTTAAATACGAATATTGCATTACTTCCTAATGAATAAGTGGTATAATTATTAACTGTTATATAATTTTCATGCCCCGAGTAATAACTTCTAATAGACAGCATAGTTATGATAAAAGCAGTTAGGGTGATTATCAGTAAGGATGGCTAATAAAGGCACTTTTCGCAACCATATGCAAGATAGCCATATAGCTAAACCGACACTTTATAGCAAGCATCGTCATGCTCATAGTACAAAGGCCAGCAGGGCCGGAAGTCAATGTAACCAGGACAGCGTTTTAAGACTACGCAGATGCGACGGAAAAATTCCTCCTACGGTTCTTCCGGCGTCTCCTCTGCCTTAGCTTGTAGAGGAGCATGAGGAACCATTCATGTTCATCCCCTTGACTTTCAATCATCTGTACACTAAAGTACCAAGAAAATATAAGGCCAGACGTGAGGAAAATGATAGTGATCATGGCTTTGAATGACGCGTCAAGCGTCGAGTGGGTCCATAGAAAGACAATTGGCACAAGAGTGACGCACAGTGCCAGGAAAAATACACTGCGAAGGATGAATGGTCGAGAAGCATGAATAGCCCAGGATAGAAAGGCGCGCGTGGGTATTCTGCTTCCAGGGGGCAGGTTGCTGTATGCTCTCGCCTTGTCAAATACGCGGCGCTTTGTCGTTATGACAAGGGAACTGCGTATAATCAGTCTTACACTATAAGATAATGCAGCTACCACAACTGCTGCTACTACAAAGGAAGAGAGCGGAACCGGGTTCTGAAGCTCCTGTATTTGCATGCTGAAAATGCTGGCTGAAAATGTTAAAGGTATAAATACAAAAGCCAGTTCGGTGAGCTTCGTGACATTTTCGGCTTCTGAGATACCTCGGCGGCTCTCAAGGACAGACATATCCGCTCTAAGAGCCCCATAAGCTCTTCGTACCTGACCGAGGAAGCCCCTTATACGATTGGTGCAGTCATCTAGCAGTTCTTGAGCCGGTTCCGGAACTTTGTCACCATAAACGAACCTCACAAAATTCTCCAGGCTTTCGGCGATGTCCGGTAACTCAAGTTCGAATTGACTCATCAACTGTCGCCAGTGATACAAGCGATCCTGCATGCGGTAGTCATTCGCTGAGTCAATACTGATCTCTTCGAGGGTAGAGTTCATTATTCTCAATAGAGCCGCCAGGTCTTGATGCACCACTCTAAGCAGTGCTAGTACGGCATCAGGACGTCCGTTCTGTGGTGGCGTTTGGCTCGGGAGCCAGGACATCATGTCCTGCCGCGTGCTTCGCGCGTGAGCAAGGTTATCCCCGAGCTGCTGCAGCATCTCATCGGTTATTTCTATATCTAGAGGGGTATTCCAAGACCCTCTCAAAGCTATAGGACGGTAAGGATCGAGCATCTTAACTTCAGTATGCGAATCCGGCGCCGAATTTAAAGTTCCTGTAAGAAATATGGACCGACTTGGCTGCGAGATAGTGGTCTTCGTGTGTTTTATTTTTGGTAACGGGTCCAAGAGAAATAGGACTATTCGTTTGACGTTAGTCTAGACTTTGTTGCTATGATGTTCGCCAGTCAGATTGTTTGGCAGCCATGTTAGAGATACTAACAAGAGGACTCTATATCCTCGAAAGTCCATCAGAAACCAATGATAAAGTAAAGTGAAAACGGGTGCTCACATATTGGCGCATGGCCGTTAGGAGACCAATGTCGTAGAAGCGTTACTTTCTCCTCCCAAGCCACTGGGACTTCAGAGTCTCCCAAAACTTCATCAGGATTAGTAGTCAATGGCCATCCTTGGCGAAAGATGTTCGTTTTAACCTCGAGTTTGTGCTGTACTCCTTGTTGATTGAGCTCAGCCCCATCAGATCCAACCATATTTGGCCTATCTTCCCATTCGACTGACATAAGATTGTTGTATTTATTTGAACCAGGGGCCGTTCGGAGATGCGCACTGAAAGCACCTTTGATCGCACGTAGAACAGGCCGGTACCATCTTAAAGAGACATATTCCTTCGGCATGGTTGATGTGGCCCACCTCCGTGGATGAGGTACTTGAGCAGACAGATCCGAGTAACCTGCTTGGTACAGGTGCTCCTCAAAAAATTCCGGATTTGGTTTAAAGGCTGATCCAAGCGCTTCGATAAGAGTAGGAGAAATATCCTCGGCAACGAAAAAACGTGTACGACCATTGAGGTCACTCTCGTTATCAATTAGCCGCTTGATAGACGCTGGATTCGCACGTGGCCCAGAGAAATCCACACTTCCCAGTATCGTTGGATGACGTGTTCCGTCTATTATATCGTAACAGTGAAGAATTCCATTGTTTTGACTCCTGCATTCGATCGACAGCACTTGCTTAAGATGCGGTAAATGGATCGCCAGTCTTGCTACTCGATAACGGTATTCACGGAGCACGGGGGGGTTACGAGTTTCCAAGCCCACTCCGCCGACTTGAGAGTCATTTTCATAGCGGTTGGGTCTTGGTATCCTTTGCGACGTTTCTTCCAGCGAGCCCACTAAATCCTCAATATCCGAGCGGGATACGGGCGACAACTCAACAGATGCGGGCTCATTCGAGGTATCTACACTTGTGGCAGGCGCTGGGCGTAGGCTTTCCGCAAGGACATGCGTGTCGCTATGAGAGTTCGACCTCGATGGTCCGACTGAATCCGGAACGCGTGACCTGCCGGTTCCAAGGGACAGGCCAGGTACTGTCGAAGAGCTTGCAGAGGCCAGGCGAGAACTCTCCTCACCCACTCTTTCAGATTCGGCAATAGAGTTGCGTTTTGTGCCCGTACCACCAAGGTCGACCGAAAACCCTGAAGCTACCGGCGTGACTGGATGGATCGTAGACGGCTCACCGACGACGTCCTTCTGGCGTGGAAGCGAGTCCATGGTGATATGCCAAGGTTTTTGATCACAACGCGACCAACGCTGCTACCTGTTCAAACTCACAGCTCGGCCAAAATCAAGTCAAAGAGACCATGGAGAGGTAGCTGTGGCTGCGAGGCGATAGAGGATTTACAGTACAGCCCCGAACCCTTAGAAGAAAGAAACTTAAGCCGTAAAGGCCGTCAACGGTCCAGTCCACCGCCAGTGCCTGCAAGTTGAGATGAGTGAGGATAGAATATCGTATATAGGTAGGCTCAGCTAGTTGAGGCTCCTAGGCGTCAGCTCGTTCAGCCGAGATTCCAGCCCCCACGTCCAGGGGTTCCTCGGTTCCGCTCGCCTACCGAAAGAACGGCCAACTTTCATAAAGCCGTTTAATTCGACACCATCAGGTTATCCGGTTCTTCCTACAAGCTCACCTTAGCTAATCCTCGTTCTACAACTGATAATAAATACAACATCTCACTTTCTTGAGTCTCCGAGGTGGTTGGTGCCCAAGATTCGCCTTGGACAGGCGGCGACCTGTCACTCCACCTCTAAAATCTAGCTGTCATATAGACATTTCCGACTATAAACAAAGAGAACATCATGGCAAATCTGAGGCGTGCTTTTAGCTTTGCAAGATTGCGATGTAGGTCGGCTTCATTTGAACTAACATTGCTCTGGGAGAACAACTAATTGCAAGCATCGATCAGCGCTTTTGGGATATCGTCATATTCTTATGATCATCACAGCTGCCTCAATCGTTTTCCATTGTAAGTGACAGAAGCTGTTCATCCTGCAACACAGCCTATTTGAGTTCTAATATTTCGTTGCCCAGCCGTTCTTCTGGTTGGTAGCTGGTCAGAATCAACAGCTGCTATGGCTAGAGTCTATCTACTATCGATATCATATCAACATCAAACTAATCAAATCCACAATTCTTATGTGAATCAAACTCTTAGTACGGCTATGCACGATGCAGCCGATTCAGCCTACCTGGAAGTCCGTGGAGGTTACTTTGGTCTCTGCGCAAGAAGCAACAACAAAGGATCGTGGACATGTAAGAGGAATGCGGCTGGTTTCATGGGAAATCGAGCATCCATTGAAGATCCACTCAATCTCCTAGGTATCATGGATCATTTTCGAGGCGAAGTCGAATTTCCCGGCCTTATGTAAACTTAACATCCATCCATACCCTAGATGACGTTACTAAGCTTTTCTAGACTCGGAAGCATTGTACTTTCAACTATCACCTTGGCCCTTATTAGTACATTTCCTGGATACCATGAAGAAGAAGAAGCCGAGACCGGAGACTTTATTGAAGTCAAACCATTCCCGTCAAGGCCCATATCTCAGGCAGCTGCAGCGTCTATGGCATTCTCCACGCTTTTTGCTCTGGTGGCTGCTCTATGGCAGCACACAGCAGCAGCTTCTGCTGCATCCGTTCTTCAGTACGCAACTCTAGGCAATATAAAACCATCTGTGGGCCCTACGGCAGTAGTTCTGGTTTGGATGCCAGTTGCAATGGCGGCTACTGTGTGTGTTTCAATTCTAGTCATGATCTTTGGTATTACTCTCCTTGACAGGCTTGTCGACGATGACCAATCTAGCGTAAACATTGCCTAGCAAGCCTATCAGCATCGTAGCGGCTACTGTATATAATTATTTGGAATGATCATCCTTCTTGTGTGTTTTTCACCGGCTACGCCTTGTATCCTATGCTTGGGCATATCTCATACATAGCAGTTGGAGCTTTTTTGTCTTAATACGGCTCCTCGCTATGAATAACATGACTGAGGGGTGATACAACAAAGCATCTGCTTCTTTAAAGCGGTGGACAGAGAAGCTGTGCGCCTACCATAGCTGAAAGTAGCTCTACAGGAATTGTAGGCAAAATTGCGCAGGACGTGAGTCGTCGCTCGATTCGGAATCGGATCACGGTCGAACCCCCTTTGTTGATAAAGTAATAAGGTCAATGGGCTGCTTCGGAATCATTTATTAGAGGTCTCAAGAAATTAAGCTAGAAGGAAAGGGTTGAAGCGGCGAGGGAGGTTATGATAACGATTTACGAGACTGCGTGGAATGAAGAAACTAGAGGAAGGTGCCATAGGTGGACCGGGATGGAAGGAAGATGTAGCGAAGCCTTAATTGGAATTAAGAAGTACCGATAATAGGTCCATGTGTCTATTCATGTTCTTAGCTAACAAATATATGCATGATGGACGCTAGTTACTAGGGCTCTGGACTTGTCGTGACAGCTAAAACGCTGACCGCCCAGTGAAGCTGTAATTAATAAAAACTCATTCTGCTGGCTCGTAAGGCGCCAGCATAATCCTATTCTTTTGCAAGAGATAATAGCACCGTTTCACCTTGTTCAAAAAGCGGACATTATTGATCGTGATTGTGACTCCTAACAACTAAAAGTGGGTATCGTCTTTTATGTTGATATTCTCTTCGATGGTCCGAATCTAATGAAAGTTAAGAATGATTATTTCATGCGCGGTTCAGTCGAAAACCCCATTGATTCAAGTCAACCCGCGAACAGAGACCCCATTCTTTATATTTATCAATCCATTAACGTTTTCTTTCGTGGATCTACTGTGTGACTATCAAGTATCGAACGATGAGCTACGAATAACAGCTACACAAGTCATCAGATAAGGTGCACTTCAGTCTTCAATAAGGCTGAGCAGCTACCTCCGTCACGATGTATTCATCATGGGTCCAATAACATTGAGCAGGCCCCGTAGTTAGCGTTAGAGAGTGGATATTACGACTATTTGAAACTATGAAGACGGTGAAAATTCTTGCAAATAAACAAGCTCTTCTTGAGGAATAATTTTGCAAGCTAAGGGCGTGTTTCGAAACGTGAAAATCATTCAAAAGAAAGCCTCATCCGGGCAACTTAACAGAACATCCATTCTTACAGAAGTCATGAGCAGAATGGTATGGCCGTATCCGAGACAACATCTACGACGAGGAGAACGTCTGCTCTAGGCAACTACCTCAGGTATCAAGCATCCTTATCAAAATACGTACTTGCAAAATTACTCCTCGAACACTAAATATGCACAAGATCTTCAATGACAACATGCAAGTTGAGGAAACTAGAGAAGATGGCGGAGCTGAAAGTATGAACAGAGGCGATGAGCCGCGGTTCGAAAAGTATGAAGCTAAGGGTGAATGAAAAGAATTAGGAGTAACTAGAACCTCAAGAATATCGACTCGCTAATGGGCTTAGGCTAATACGTTACTGGTTTATCTGCCTAGCATGTGATTACGTTTCTGATTTCATGAACTCGTGGAAAGACTCTAAGTCCTCAAAGCGCTGATAGGTTATAAATCTTAAGCTATGGAGAATTGGCCAACAAGTGAATTGGCCGAAGTGAGCCGGTTGAATAGAGTCTGGGTTCATAAAAGCCCTAGGCCTTAGAGTGACGATGAAATCCACGGCATCAAGGAGTGAAGTTGACGGTATCAGAGCTCTAATTTCAGAACATATTGTAGCGGGCCGTAGCGAATAAATCGCCGCGAAACGTGAAAAGGATTCGTCATGTTGCCTTTAGTTAAGTGCGAGGCTAGCTGTTTGAATTTCTCGGACTGAAGTGTATAGTCGTTTTTTCTGGGTATCCCACCATCATTGGCTGGCCTTTGGTTGGATCTAGACCATTGACTCTCACTCGCGAATCGATCCGAGCCGAAAACACCTACACCTCTCCTTTGAGAATGTGATTTGTTTGACTCCCACTAATCATAGTGATAGTCGTCAACAGCGCGTAGTTGTCGCAACGGATGATACGCGACATAAATGATTGGAAAGCCTCGCGTTTGGTCGACCTCCGCACTTGATGGCTGCTGGCCATCCACGCGATCCGAGTTCAACTAGAGATGCGCAATGTGCTGACTAAATGCAGGATCCCTTTAACTGTGACGCGCTGCCTACGCAGACGATTCTGTGTAACCGTGGTCTTTTGAAACTGGAAAGAATAATAGCATCTGGTTTACAGGACTTAATTTGGGGACATTGATTCTGCTTTGAAGATCCTTTGCAAGCTCATGGCGAGGCCGCGATCCTAAGCGTAGAAGAAAGAATCTCTAGGCGGTTTTCGTTGCACCACGTTGAGGATGAAATGACACTCGGTATGTTCCCCACATCTTGGATTACGAACTGCTGCCGTGGTGGTGTCGCGATCGTGCATCTTCACGCGACACGGTTGTCGACAGTCGTGCTCCTTTCATGCGATACTTCTCCATCGCTCTTCAGTCAAAGGACTGCATGGTCGCTGCATAAAGACGAGTTTGGGCCTTGAAGCGTTGTGATAAGGAGGTTTGATGGTCTAGACGACGTTATTGGTTGGTGAGGGTACGAGGGTACGAGGCGGACTGAGTGATTCGGAAACGCGAGGAGATGGTTTGAACCGCCTCACGGGTAGTTATCTGTTTATCGCGCCCAATTTAAGCTTGTTTTAATGGCGGTTGAAATTTTGCCTGAAAAAGACGCGACAACAAGTTTCGGTGCGTGGGTTGTGTGGACAAACATCAACACCGCGAATAGCATTTGACAACCACAACAACTAACGCGTCCATTCAGAAGTCTTACGCGTGGGCTGCAGCACTTGGCAGACCCTCACCGTCTTTCAGACCTCTTCCCAGCCACCCAAGGCCGAAGTCTCGATGAGTTCTGCATACGCTAATGCAAAGAAACAAGAGCGCCACCAGGCCTTCTGCACTTCCGATAGGCCAGCCCATTGAAACGTTTCAAGCCTTGAACCAGGCACCAACCCCGCCGGCTGGAAGGTCAAATCATCACGTCGGTATAAAGTCCAACACGCTCGCGCACCGCGACATAGTGGTGATTCTGTTCAATTAATCGCCCGTTTTCAGCGACGAGGAAAACCGCGCAAAAACTGCACTCCTACTGCACTCCTTCCTCCATCCTGCTTTGACTCATACCTGCGTCTCACGTGTCTGCCGTCTCCGCTTGGTCGCTCCCGGAGTAAATAGTTCGATACTAGTCGCGATGCCTGATGCCCCCGATGCACCTGAGGTTTCCTCCTTCCCGCCTTTGCGATCGCTGTCAGAAGCACACCTTCACACTCTCCTGCCCTTTCTTGCCCACCTCATGAATACTCACACGAATGAATAACAAAACATCACCGCACCCGTCGTTGAAGCGCTCGCTTTCTGGGGAGAGTCATGGCAGCCAGGCATCTAGGACCTCGTCGAAGTTGTTGTTTGGCGAGATCCCGCTGACGCCGGCCTCGGCCGACAACAGATGTGAGATTTCCCACATCCAACACAACAATACACCACCGATATCGATTGCGCAACGAATACTGACCCTTCATGCACAGCAAACCGATCCAATAGTTCAATATGTAATCTTGTTCTATCCACCAGCTCGTCTTTTCTGAGGTTTTGGCTGTCCGACACCTGTCGCGACACAGTTCTTTCCAAGTTGTCAAAGGAAGACCTGCCAAATGTCCGTCTAGTATGCCGTGCATTCAGCACTCAAGCTGCTCCGTACCTTTTTGAAGATGTATCGGTTACCTTCAAGCCGAGCACCTTCACAAAGCCAGCTCGCATCGCTGCTCTGGAAAGAATTGGCCGTCACGTGAAGACTCTTACTTTCAACATGCCCCATGGCTCTGAAACTTTCCTTCCACCTATAATCGACCCATTGACTGGCGAGGACCGGCCATTTCTTTATGAGCCGCAAGTTCATACTCCGCCAACCCTCTTGGGCAAGGTCAAGCAACCTAAGTATGGTTCGTGGGAAATGACCGACCTGTTAATCAAGCAATACCCTCCACTATTCCATGCTGCTACGAATATTCCGGCGTTCATACGTGCCTTCTCAGCCTTGCCATTACTGTCACATCTTAAAATTAGCTGCCCGGGACAAGAATCCTCCCAGCGGTATCGACGAAGCACAGTAGACTATGCGCTCATCTCTCTACGTATTGCCATCGAGCGCTCGCCACTGAAAGAACTCAATACTCTCTCGTTCCTCGCCATACACCCGGCAGGCCTTCTTTATCTTCAACCAATTCTTGGCTTTGGGTCGTCGCCCAAATCGCTGCGAAGGTGGAGGCAAATCCGGAAACTTGCCATCCATATGGACAGTTTCCCGTTCGATCAACCAAACCGTACTGAGCATCTCCGCATACTCCATGCCTATCTTCGCACCTTGTCCCCATCACTCACCCGTCTCTTCTTCCGCTGGAGGGGCGAACGTGGCCCATCGCCTCTCTCATTAGACCGTGAACCGTGCCTGCAGCCCCCCAGCGCCGATGCGGACCCGAAACTCCCGCAAAACTGCGGCCCGCGACCGGTCAAGTTCCCGGTGCTGCGCTACATGGAGCTGGAAAACGCCATCATGGACTCGTCGCAAATCAGCGCGTTCATCTCCTCGCACCGGCGCACCCTGGCCGAGTTCAACTTCGAAGACGTCACGCTGCGCAGCGGCGACTGGGACGACGCCCTCGCGCCTCTCACGCACATGAGCGGCTCCGACGAGTGGAAGCGCCGCGCGGAGGAGGTCATGGATGTGCCGCTAATCCTCAGCCCGGTGAATATCGAGCCGCGCATTATTGGCCCGCTGATGGAGGAGCAGGAGGAGGCGAGAGGACGGGGCCAGCTGACACTGAGCCGGTGGCTGTCAAAGAGCAGGTCGGGCAAGGCGGCCGCAAAAGCCAAGGAGCAGCTATGGGGCAGTAGCGAGCATATGAAAAAGTTCTTGAGGTCGTCGGTTTTTGCTTGGCGCTAATGACGGGCTCGGGAATGGCGGTGTATGATGGGTATGTAGGAGAAGCGGGACTCCAGGCCTGGTGTTGATGGTTACGGGCGTAGACATGGTTCGGGTCGGGGAATAGGGGATGGGAGCATTGTTCAAGGCCGGAGTTCATTTGATCATGGTCATGGTGGTTTGCATGGGTATGGATTGGCTTGTTTGATGGCGCAAGTGCCGGCTTCCTCTGGCAGTGGGGAGGCGACGGTTTTTGTTCCGGTCTCTTGTTTCTTTGCATTATTCTTCTTTTTCACGTTTGACGGTTGATGCTTTACGCTTCATGCCTCACGAGTCTCACGCTTAACGCAGCGCTTACAATTGTATATACATTCCTTTGGTGCCACGACCTCAATTGCAGCGTCGGATGGATTCAATCCTTCACACACGAATCAATTTTTCTTTCCATCGGGAGAATTCCCCAAAGCAAAAACACTAGATCCAGACCATCGCACGTGCGCTGTCACAACTTTTTTCCGAATTTAGACAAAGCCGAGGCCGTTGGGTGCGGCTGTTCACATGCCAAACCCCGGATTTCTGCACCTGGCAGCTCCCGATCACCATCATCACCACCATCATCACGGGCACCCACCCTCGCACCAAACAACCTCATAACTTGCCATTCCCCCCGTCTCCTCAGCAATCTCCTCAGCCTCTCCAATTCCATCTCACCCACCCTCGCTACAGCCTCCCACCGCCTATCTCCCTCCCTTAGCCCCAACACCACCACCACCACCACCACCGCACCACCGCACCACCGCACCACCGCAC
>KV750634.1:0-12743 GCA_001692915.1 Glonium stellatum
CACGCCGCTCCAGTCCAAATAGATCACTGCCTTCGGCCTCGTGCAAAGTAGACATGTGTGTAAACCACACTAACTATAATACTTGCCCGCCCTAAGGCGTAGGCTTAACATGGCTTATTGTAAATGCCACACGTAAAATATATTAACCCCCAACAATCACCCACTATAAGCCGTGAAATAACTACCGGATTTATAGCGCCTTAATACCACGACCTTAATTTCCAATATCCCGTAATAAACCGTCCTAGCTTTCGCACGCTAACCAACCAAAAGATATAGTATTCAAACGAGGAATTATTTGAACAGCTGGATACATATACACATCGTGACAACTATTCACACCTAAAATAAGTTAAACTTTAAGCTGCTTAATATTATGTATATTTATAAAATTCTGGCTAATAATAAAAACCAAAAATAAGCTTTATGTAAATTTATAGATTTTTACTAAACTTCAAAAAACTAAAATAATATCAATCAAAAAATTAATTTTAATCAAATATATATAAGAATAACTTACTAACTATATTCGCAAGAAATATAATAACATCAAATATTTAGAGCTAAAAAGTATATATTAATACTGGCCGTATTTAAGTTCTTACTTCTTCTATAATATTACTACGGGTCTTGGAACACAGTTTCGGCTCCTCTACCACAGCTATGATACTCCTGCGTCTCCTCCCCCGACGTCGCCATCGTTGTTGCCGCTTTTGTCCTAGCCTTTTTTTCCCTCCTTAGCGCATACACTAGAATACCGATAGACAGAAGTGCTGGAATACCGACTACGATGCCAATGATAATTTCGTCCGTGGTGGAGTGGACTATGACCGTGTGCACACCGCCCTGAAGACCTAGATTAGTTACGATGTCGCCAATACCGGTAGCTGCCATGAATAGAGCGGTAGTGTCGTTGCAGCAGCCGGCGTTTTGGTTTATTTGGCAGCACCATCGACCGTTGAACCCGGAATCGCAGGACAAGACACCAACATATGTGTTTTGATTCACTGAGGTACACACTTTGTTAGCAAAGTGAGTTCTACTAATAATCGTAGTAGTGAGAATGGCGATCCAAGGCAAGATACTCACCATTTGCGCAGTACGTTGGACACGCGCTATCTTTCCAGCTTTTGTCGGTGCATGAGTTTCTCCACGTAAATCCATAGCCGCGACCCCAGCATAAGCCACTAGAGAGGCAGTAGTCGGCGCCTTGCGGATTATCAACATTGCAGCAAGCACTGTGCGTTGCGCTCGAATTGCATGGGCGGTGGCCGCTAGCCAAAGAACCGTTAGGGAAATAACATTGCTGAGCATAACTTATCGGGAATTTGAAGAGAAATAAGATAATAAGACATCCAGAAAGGGTTTTCATTCTGCAGATTATCTTGAGTATGCGAAATATGGGAGCATACATTGAGAAACTCGTGTCGAGTTTATATCACAGGATGAAACAAAGGAACCTGCAAGCCAAAGCTTCTAACATTACCCACATGCTTTTAAAGTTTTTTTTGTTGCCTAAGGCTAACTGTCCCGTGCCAGTTTATGCGGCTACGAGGGGGGTACATGAGCGGATTGCTAGTGTCTGGGCGAATTTGTATGGAGAAGGTGAAGATTCTCACACATTCTATGCCAAGAAGCCAGCAATCCGCATGTACTATGTAGTACAGGGAAACCTCGTTATTACGACACTCGTATATAACGATTAGCTCCGGCCGATTGTCCTTTTTTTAGTGTATATTACGATAACCTAACTCTTTACAATATCGTTAAGGTGCACCACTAAAGTTGTTACAACGAGGTTTCTAGTAGCGCCCTTTTATCACTTAATTAGCCATTCATTCTTACAATATAACTATTATATAACCCCTAAAATATACTTTTTAATACTGAAAGCCTAAAAGTCTAAAACGCCTATGGGCGCCGTATTCTATTAGAGTAAGCGCCACCGACTTATGGATTTGTGGCTTGTGCTCGTAAAAATACTTGCCTGAGACAACCTGCTTACATCGATTCCTTTAGTATAACGATACGCTCGACTGAAAACCCCATATCGTCCTAACTAGGCTTTCCCATACCTCCCTTGTACTGTCCTGTCCCTATGTAGGAGTTCGATGCGGGCCGAGCAAGACGGCTGCCGAGGAGGGGACGATGCCGATCTCAACCACCCAAGCTAATAAGGTATCCAAAGGCCGAAACTCAGCCACCATCTGACCTGCATCCGGCAGTCATCTCCCCACTCAAAAATAGCCCGGGTCCGATGCACCCCAAAAGCATCTCAAACTCCAATTGACTGAATGGTTCCTACTAACCCTCACACTTGCCCCAAGAAAGTCGATTTTTAAGCTGTATTCTGGGTGTGGATAGTAAGCTCTACGCTCGGGGTTTGCTTCTTACCTTATTCGGCCTTTGGCCGCAGAATGATCTACCTACCTACCTAAAGACCATCTAATTTTAGCGTTATATTGGTGGAAGAGAGAGGCACTGGAAAGCACGGTATGCCATTCTGTCAAAGGCTAAGGGAGGTGTGCGGGCTACATAGCTATGTGCTATTTCGAGCATAGATGTTGAATCGCACCTCAAACAGTGTTTCCATGTCATCTTAGTGCTAAATGTCGTTACTCACCTTGCCCATGGAATAGTCCGTTAATCAAAGCATCAATGATTCTGGCCGCAAGGTTTCAGCCACACTTCATGCCCTTGAACACTGGCCGGTCGAGCGCTCCGTCTCCTGCGTGGCAGCAGCACAAAACCATCGGGCTAGTAGACTGAGCCGTGTTTCGGAGCTTTACAAAGCGGATTGGAGGGGACATCCATCATGAATCCTCACCCTATGGACGCGGTAGATACGTATTTGCTTCTGGGTCCCCATGTTGGACTTTCCAAATGGGGAGGCGTGAAGTGTATTTGGTTAAGTCGCTCACGCAAGGTGCTTATTTTAAGTAGGCTATTGAGGGCCTTCAAAGATCACAAGTTGGCCCGGCCATAACGGTAAATTGACTGCGGGAGAAATGGCTATATCGAAACGGTGCCGTAATTATAGCTTGTCCATGACGTTGAAGGGCTTAGAAAGATAATGGTTCCTAGTATTGCTACACTTGACGTTAAGATAATTAATCACAAGAATAGGCCTTATCAAGCAAAGAGGAATAGAAAATGAATGACAGTAGGGGGTATTTCATGGCCTCTTAGGCATGAATTAGTTTTTCATCTTAACATTATCCACTGTGATAGTGCATGTAAGGCGGGACACGGTCCATCCTAATGATACTAACCACACCCATTTCTAGCATCGAGACAGGGGGTTTGTCTCTTAAAAAGATCGCATTTTTTTATCTCGACTCTTTCCGGAAAGTCGTTACATGCAGGCAAGATGGCCTCCATTGGAGTATAATCCTTGGTCAATGCTAGCCTGCATCGGTTGGTTCTAGCTCGGGGGATACTTTCTGTGAAAAATCCCTCCTCAAGCGAAGAACATCCGAAACCAGATACAAGCTTCCAGCTACCACCACAGGACTCCCCTTCGCTATTTCTGTGGCTGACCTTAAAGCGGCCAAAACGTCATCCCTACAACGGTTACCTTGATTAATTTTGGCAGTTCCCCGAGCGGCCTCGAGAAGGTCCGAAGAAGGCATCGGTCGAACCCATGGCATGCCATCGACGGGTCCAAATTCCACAGTGATGACGTTGTCACCATCGGTAATCAATGGGGCTAGGATTTCTTTAACGGCCTTGCCATCAGACATTGCCAGAACCCAAGTAATTTTGGTTGTCGTTTTGTCTGAGGGATTTGGGCGGACTCTCCGGTTGACATACTCACCGAGCACCCGAGCTGAGTCAGCATTATGAGCGCCGTCAAGAAGGATTGGTTCGGAACGACCAGTGATCGGTTCGAGCTGTAATTTCTGTAAACGGCCAGGCCAGTTCTGCTGCTTTAAGGCACACATAAGGTTGTGGAGGTCCAAGGGAGGGCGTCGCAAGGATTCCAAAGCTCGACAAACTGCAAGATAAGCACATGCAGTGTTGACTTGTTGATGAAACGGGAGATTGCCTACGTTACCCCGCCACTCTGCAGATGTTTCTGTTCCTTCTGGGAGTTGGTCTCCATATAGCAGTGGGCCAGCTCCCACCTCTTTCGCAACTACCTCGATGACCTCTTTCACAGTCGGTTCATTGGTGTGGTCTATCACACAGGGGACGCCTGGCTTCAAGATTCCCGCCTTCTCTCTTGCAATTTCATCTATAGTATTTCCTAGCCATGCTTGATGGTCTAGACTAATTTTCGAGATTGTGGTGACCAGAGGCGATTGGAGGATGTTCGTGGCATCGAGTCGGCCACCCATGCCAACCTCGACAACACCTACTTCGACATGTTCCCGCGTGAAGATTTCGAAGGCGGTGGCAGTCAGAACCTCAAATTCAGACGCCTTGATTCCTTCAGCAATGTTGTACCTGAGGACCTTATCCTCTACTTCGCGGAATAGATTCTGCTTGATGGGGATGTCGTTGATGGTAATGCAATCCCACCTTTGAAAGCCAACATGCACAACTGGTTAGCTGCTAGCCGTAAAGCGGGAAAGATGCAGAAGAAAAACACGTGAGATACCTATCAATCAAATGAGGGGAGGTGAAGCGCCCACACCGCACCTTCGACTGGCGCAGCATTGCAGACGCAGCTGCACATATCGAGCCTTTCCCATTCGTGCCTGCAACATGGATCGCTTTCCACGGCAACGGCGTGTGTTTGAGAAGGAGGCCGACCCGCTCAAGGCCAGGCTGGATCATCACGACCGCGAGAAGTAGGCGGGACTGCAGAGAGCATTGGCCTTGGTGTTGCCAGGCAAACGGAGGACACACGGGTGTTTTTGAAACAGAGAGTCAGAGAGTCAGAGAGTGGGTTGGGTGCGGTGCATGTACCTGCAGCTGTAAGAACGGGCGGTGAGTCAGAACAACGGCTGGATGGCGGGCTCGGTCGAGGGCAAGATGTCCTGCAGGCGGAGTAGGCTAAAAGGCAGATCGGGGGCTAGCCGCGGCCAGAATAATCGCTGCCAGCACACCCATATCTTCAACTGCCAGCCCTGCACATGCGACGCCGGACGCGCTCGTTGAGCAGAGCGAAAGCCACGGGCGATATTAAAGCGTGAACGGGCCTCGTCGACTCTCTCATTACCATATCACCTCCAGGCTCACTTTTGCATGGCAACGCCCGTTGACGCTCGTTGACGCTCGTTGACGCCCGTTCACCGGCCGCAAAAACACCGCCCTGGCTGTGGCCCTTAGACTGGCACGACTGGCAGATCTTAGTTCGCTTACGGGTTGCAGGCAGCCTTACCTTCTTGTGACGGGCAGAGACGGGGCACCTGGGGTCAATCACCTTTCGCCTCCCTCCCTCAACCTCTTCCTCAGGCCTCCAACTTCCCCCATCGCCGACCCCGACCACAACAAACCTCTCCGGCCATCCTCATTTCCATCCCAGTTTTGCTTTCCACGCTCCTGTTCCGTGCTTACAGCTGTGCATCTCCTCTCTTTCACCCGCACCACCCGGAAAAATGGGCCTTCCGTACGTTTTCCCTCTGCTGGCGTGCTTGTTTGCTTTGCGCGGCGGCTTCGCGCTTCAGCCTCGCCTCAACAACCCCCTCCAAGACCCGCGCATCATCAACTAACAACATCGCACACAGAGTTTGGCGCGCTCCGTCGCCTGAAGAGTCTAAAGATGCTATCAAGGTAGATTTAACTGCCTCATCGCGTTCAACTATCCGCCGTCGGGTGCGCTCTCCGGTCATACCCCGTCGCGCCCGAAGATCTGGCAACGCACATGCGCCACCCAGTGGCACTTCGCAACGCTCTCCTAGGCGAGGCGAGTTTGGCTTCCGAATAGCACCTGCATTCGACTTCGACTACACTGAACGCCGCCTCGATCCTGTCGAGCGAGATGCTCCCCTACCACCAGTTCCAGAGTCAAGGAACTACACTCGTGGCGCAAATGACATATCTACCTCGAGAAACTCAGATCACTTCCGTGACTACGAGCGGTCTCCGTGGTATTTCGGGCTCACTGATGAGCCGAATCCGTTCTCACGGCCTCCGCATGATCTGGAAGATGCACCCTATTATCGTGCACCGCGACCTCCACGAGCATACGGTGAACTTCCAGCATATACTCCAAATTTTGCACCAGCAGGATATGCAGGACCACGACATGTGCCGGCTGCTGAAATGCTGGAGTCAAATACAATCAGATTTCCGTCGAGAAGGCCACCAATGAGGCCACGCTCGAGAGACGGAGAAAGGGAAGCACCTCTACACTTAAGAAACGAAATCATCATCGTTGAAGATGGAGAGGAGGATGATCACGAGCATGTTGCTGTTGGATTTCCACCGCTTCGCCGCATGGGTCGCCGCACAATCGCGGACGGACCACTACCTTCAAGCTCTCTTCGAGAGTCATGGAGTCCAGCCAGCACCGTTGATGGCCTAGGTGACCGAGAGCGCAGTTTCAGCCCTGTCGAAGATCACTGGGACACTATGCTTAGCACTGTTGCCCCGGATCCTCATCTCCCCAGCGCTGACTCCTCTTTCACATCTGCCGCAGCTTCTGCGTCCTTCTCAGCCTCCCACCCCAGCTCCCGGTCAGGAAGCTCGAACTCTAATTCGGCGTCTTCCTCGCGGACTCATTTAACCATACCATCACAGAGCTCCCGGGATGAGATGATCGCTCGTGCTTGCGACACTTCAGACGAAGACACAGCCTCGGACACGGAACCCGAAGACATTGAAGTTCGCGAAATTAGCGCCCCTCGGCATGCATCGTCCCGCAATGCCAACTACCTCGCTGATGAACCACCATCTCGGAACCCGTATCGTTATTCCCGCGACCTGCGCAATCGCTCGCGCGATGCCAGTCGCTTCGTCCGTAATTTCTATTCATTCACCTCGCGTGCTGGTCCGCGCGAAGGCAGCCTACCTAATCACTCCTTCGATGACGACATCTCTCTTGGCGACAGAGATGCCGAAGATGACGCCCACATCCAAGACCCGGAGCTAGAGCAGATGCGATCGATCCTGGAGCGGTTGGCCCGCAGAGACGACATCCCGGAGGAATTCTGGATCTCTGCAGGCCTGACGCCGCCGTTGGCGGAGCGCGTCGAGAGGTTACAGCGCGAGAGACTGTGAGCGAGTTTGACTAATGAGAACCTTTTCTAATATATGGGATGGGTTGTGTACGATCTGGCTCGGAGGGGCTGGCTGGCCGGCTGGCGCTGGCTAAGGCCTATATGGATATCTGTTTGACACTCGCCATGTCTCCTGTACGATCACCCGCATTGCGCTGTGGATTCGTCGTATATTTTTTTCTTAGCCTGTTTTCTTACTCGGATACGGCTTTGTCCTCTTTTCCTTCATCTTTCCTTCTGCCGATGCCAGATCTCCAGGAGTTAATTAGTGAGTGGCATGCTGGTATGCACTAGGTACTTCCATCCTTTTCATTTTTTTATTATTATCCCTTTCCTGGCTGGACGGACGCAGGGGTACTGGTGTTTGAACTGGAGTTCGCTTCTTGCTCTGTCTTTTAGTTGCTTCGGTAGGGGGGTCGCGGAAAAGCCCTGGGCATCTCAGGCAAGGAATTTTATGGTTACACAGACTTGGGTTGTGTATTCTAGAGGCTTTGCGTTCCTGGTCTAGAGACACTAGACTAGGCTACGCAATGAATGGAAAAGCTTCTTTGGCTTAGAACTGATTGTCGTGTTCAATGGCTGCATTGTGAAAGTCACTAGCGAACGAAACTCGGAACTTTTTGGCAGTTGTAGGCAGGTAAGCTTTAACGTTTCACATAAAGCAACGTTTACTCCAGCATTTCCAACAACCGCATGATGATGTCCATTTCTCTCACGATGCTTACTCATCCCCTTTAAGGTGGTTGTCTTATTTCCGTATTCCCGGTTCCAACCACGGTTCCGCAAGTACTCGCGCTCAACAAAAATCAGCAGCAATTCCTTGCACCCATCGACATCACGAACCTGTCACCAAAGCCTGTCACTAAAGCCTAAATAATCCAAGGACCACCGCCTAACTCCGAGTCTCCGATTTCTTCATTGTCATCATCTTCAATGCCGTAAACTTAGTCGCCCACATACTCAAACCCTCTAGCTTCTCTCTACACTCTACTATGCACCCCAGCATATAACTTCGGCGGCACAGGACTACTGAGGGTGATAGTCGGTCACAAATCAAACACACGGAAAAGTAGCGAACAAGGGAATATGACATCCTGCAAAATAGAGTTATGACAGAATGTTAGTGGTTTGTGATAAGATGCTTGACAAGTTTCTAGATTGATTGGGTCTTGATGTTAAATATGTTATTCGTAATCTATCGGTGGAAAATTGAGGAAACCGTTTGATGAAATAAGAGAGGTGGAGGCTATGGTGGAGTAGTAAAGTCCGCGAGAGCCATGATTAGTTGGGACGCAGCTAGAATCCTTTTTCGATATACGTTCATAGATACCACAAAAATAGCAATGTAAGTATTGATTGATCCATACTGCCTAGATAGACTTTCCCATACGCTTAAGGTATTAAATCATCAAAGGCAATCCGAAGGAGGACTGGTCGCATCACGTCCTGACTTCGGGCCTGCATGAGGCACAAGGTTAACAGTTCTGTAACACTAAGGAGTATGCACACTTCTCCAATTAATCTTATCGGATAATAGTTTATTGATACAAAGGGCAAAAATCCTTAAATGGCCACTTGATAGGCCTTCATCCGATTCATTGCATCATTTTAAAACCAACGCAAAGTCAAGCCTGTCTCTACTACCGCTGCCTCCAGTACACGACCTCCTGCCCCCCTCAACTCAAAGGAAAATTTAGTCGAATGGGTTCGTCCGGGTGCCCCAGTATGTGAGGAACATGCTCAAGCCGATCGTTTCAAAGACACGGGCGAGAGCGCTGACGGCGATTGTGTCGAGAGGACGCTTTTCAGTCACGATTTGAGAGACGATCTATCCATTGATTAGCAGTTTATTCGTTGAGCAGGCCGTCCACAATTGAACTAGTATCCAATTGCAGCAAATAATTATGCAATGACGTACCGAAGGTGCCGCGCTAGCCATGAAGATCAAACTGCCCATGTATGCCGCGCCCTTGTAGGTCATTGTGCCGGTGGCGTTAATAAGAGCGCCGACGCCATATGACTGAACGGCAGAACCGACTAGAGAGCTACCCCAAGAAGCGGCGGCGGTGGCAGCCTCCTTTGACTTGAAGAACTCCTCCTTTGAGTTTGCGGCTTGAGCCTGGCGGTAGGTGTCGCCAAAGACCGGGCCAAGGACTGCGAGGGAAATGGCGTGGTTAAAGATTGTGCCGAGGGCGATGGCCGAAGGCTTAACAGGTGGGAGGTCTGTGGATTTGATATTAGCTTTGCGATAGCATACAAGTGGAAGATGAAGCAGAAGAGACGAGAGCAAGTAGGGGGGAGCTAAGACGGTCCAATGGAGATGCGGCTGTTTTCTCAGCCTGGTCTTATTACATGAAAATCTCATCCCATATGGTTCTGCAAGCTCCCAAGATTGGGGACAATGAAAGATTGGGGACTGGCTTACAGTGAAGAGTTGCCATTGTGATGGATTAGTGATGATGGGAGAGTTGAATTGGAGTGAGAAAAAGCAAGAGGTTGGATGGGAATGAGGGCTGGTGTAGTACAGGTGTTGGAGGAGACAAGGAATGTGCGCTTGCCGGAGCTTTTGTACCCCAATGTTTGATGATGGCCTTCACCTGACACAGTGACGTAACGAAGAGCTGCCAAGTTGAATTCGGTGCCGGTGGGTTTCCCGCCAACACCGCATCATCAAGGTATTTTCGCTACTAGATTCGAGAATGGCATAGATACAGCCGCACTAGTCACTTCATTTTCGCTATGCCATGGATTTGGATGGAATTTTCCATGCCATCAAGTCCCATTAAGCCCACAATCGCCATTTCTTCCCCACGTCATCGTTTGGCAAGATTTACGATGCACGCCAAGAGGCCCGAGCGTTGACACTTCCAGTTCTCCCAGGAACAGACCGAGGCAGATGTCAACAACCAACTTCGCTTCTGTACTCGTTTCTCTCCAAAACACGATGTCCAAAACCCATAACAAGGACTCAATTGGAAATTCACCGTACCAATTTGCCTCTGTTCGAACTATTTAGGCCTACCCAACGTAGTTTACAATTCGCGGACAAACTTTCTCAAGCTTTCTAAAAGCAATTTTATGCTGGAGAAACACGCAACACGTTTCGGTAACTTTTGCACTTTTCTCCCGTATAGAATGGGTCGTCTAGGGCCGGGGTTCCAAGAAGATAGCAAGTCTTTATTTGCAGTGAAAACTAAACGTATCCCCCAGGCCGTTTACAAACGTTTCTTGCTGAGCACACGCAAATGCATCATATCTCAAACAGTTGCTCCATTTATAATGAAACAATAACACCTTTACAAGCCCTATATCTGCCACTCTCAGACTCCATCTCATCCAGAGAAAGGCCCGCTTTCTTGTCCCTCCCCTCCTCCCTGCTTCTCCGGTTTCCACCCATCATCCTCTTTACTCACAATCAGCTCGTGTACCTCCAGTCTTTCCTCCACAATCTCCCTCCCATTGACTAGGTCATTCTCGCTAACTCGCTTATGCGCGTCCTCCTCATCTTTCGCTATTCCAGCCTTGACATGCCGTTCCACCAATCTCTGCCTTGCCACCTCAAAATCAACATCCATAAACCATAGTTCATCCATCAGCTCCGCCGCTTCCTTCCACGGAGGCTTCCCCAAGCTTAGATAATTCCCTTCGAACACAACCACGCGCACGCACGGCGCAATCGCAATATCATCAGCAACAGGGTCTTTGATCGCGTGGTCGAAGCTCGGCGCGTAGAGCGTCTGGCTCTCGGGGAGTAACGGCTTGCGCAGTTCTTTGACAAGGGCAAGGAAGGATTCCCCGTCGAAAGTGAAGGCTGCGCCGCGTCGAGCGTGTGCGGAGACTGGGTCTGGCATTGCCGAGAGCTGGGCGCGCGAGAGGTGGTAGCCATCCATAGGGATGAATGCGGCAAGCGAATTGCCGGTAGAGGCCCCTGGGGATTGTTGGCGATATAGCTTGTTGATCCTATTCACGACGATTGCGGCCAATGTGGTCTTTCCTATGAAGCAAAGAGATATCAGTACCGGTAGGTGCCGAATAAAAGAGCGATAATGAGATTAAACCCGAGTAGGGAAGAGATCGAAGCGGTACCTGAACCAGGAATGCCTGATACCCCGATCAGGAGCCGCTGTGATTTGGGTAAGTCCTGAAATTTTTCCCATGTCTTTTTAACCAGTCGGTCAACTTGCGCTTCCATCTTGACGTGCTATTATTCTCCATTGGCTTGAGGAGCAGCGCAACCCAGCCTTTTAAGGCTTTGGGAGAGGTTTGTGGGATATCAGCAAGTGGTTATCGCATGACTGTTTTTATGCAAGATTCCGCCGATGATGCGCATCGTGGGATTGCTGCCGTGGTGAGCGCGGGGTCCACGGCTGGCCCAAGCTTCTGACGTCGTTTTAGTGGGATTTCAGGGCTGCACGTGATAAGATTGGTATACGGATGAAGGGGTTTAAGGATGCTCAGAGGTAATAATCCAGTTTTGTCAAGCGTTAAAGGGTCGCGTTTAACTGGAAATCCAAACGTTTTTAATAGTTTTGTCGAAATAGCCACTGTGCGCCCATGAGCCAGATCTACACCTAAGAGGATCTTCTATCCAGGGATGCACATAACTATTTGATTAGTTACTGCCTCTGCCTCTTCCTACCTCTTTTTCTAACCCCCTTCTCTTATATTTATACATGCTAACGTGCTGCTTAGGAAAATTAGAACCAAGCAGAGATCAGAAGGAAGAGGCAGAAGCAGAGGCGGGAGTAGGAGCAGGAGCAAGGACAGGGGCGGAGACAGGCAGAGGCAGAGGCACGGGCAAGAGCAGCGGCACGAGCAGAGGCAAAGTCGAAGTGTTGAGGTGGGCATGACGATAGAGGTAAGTTGAACTTTGGTAGCTTAAAGTATATTTTTCTACTAAATAATATATACAAAATATACGTAAAATGATATAAAAGTTTTAAAATAAGACACCCTAAAATAACAATAAAACCAGGGCAAATATGCACCAAAAACGATCCCTAAAATGCATCAAAATCTAGGTGTTAAATGACCAATCGTGCGCCTGTAGGGATCTAGAAAAACGCTAGTTACATGGGTGGCAATTTATAATTTCTATAAATATTCGAGCTCTCCCGGGCCCCTCTATAGAATAGGGAGTTTAGAAACTACACATTATAAGTTACAGGCTTCCAAATATCTCCCTAAAGCGTCCCTTTACACTCTTCATCAAGTCTTGACGTCGACTAGACATGGAGACTTTCAGGTCGTAGCCGACCTTAAGATTTATCGTCGCAAGAGCGCCCGGGTGTTCGTCGCCCAGCGCAGTGTTCGCAATGATAATTTTATTCATTGCTTCTTAACGATATATTTATTTATAAGGAGTAATAACGATTGGATAATTTAAAAGCCCTTGTAAATGAATATTTATAATATTATAAATATATAGGGAGACTTAAAGCTCTTATAGTATAAAAATAAGTATAAGAGTAGAGTAGAAGAGAAGAAAGCTATTGCTCGCGATTAAAAGCCCGATAAGTAAGATTTTTAGAATAAAAAGTAGTTAGTTTTTAATATAATTAAAAATAAATTTAA
>KV750636.1:0-14675 GCA_001692915.1 Glonium stellatum
GGTAGCGGTGGGGTAGTGGGAAAAAAGAGAGAATATATATATAACTTATAGTCCCGCCCTAGACGTGCCTTAAGCCTGGCAGGTTTCTTAAAAAACAGACCCTTAGTTAACGTGCTGGTAGGTGGCTAGAGATTAGCTTTAAAAAACAGCCAATACCGCTTCCTTTTTCGAAAGAAGCTACATTAGCTTCTGCTCAGAGCTAACTTAGCTGATCCTATACCCATAGGGGAAGCAGAACAGTAGTTGCGCTTATTAATTTAGGAGAATTCTAACTGCCGCTTAATCGACGCTCACAGCACCCACTTATACCGAGGCACAAAGTACAGTGTACTACTTAGAATATCTTCTGCTAATGAGAAAGTTGACTTATATGTAACGAGAACAAAAGCGAACGAGGGGCTGAGTGGTAACGTGGTATTTGTGGAGGTTAAATCGGGGTCCAAGGACGTGATTTTGATCTGATCAACTGGCTTTGAGCGGTGATGGCAATAACTATATCACATAACCAGGCCTTTGACTGTTATATAGTCAGAAAGAGTGGTTATGATTGGGTTATATAGTTATGTTGATTATACTGTACATTTTGCGCACGAGTATAGCTCTATTAGTAGTGGTCAGCACTAAAACTCTATTTCAACTTTAACGTGGTCTCGCCACGGGTGATTATATAGTTATAACTACGTAACTGATTACCAGGCGCGATTATCATTAGGTTAGTTATATTACTATATAACCGAACATAGACATAAATAACCAACTGATTATTGGCATCACTGGCTTTAAGGATATTAGAACTTATCAGTCTCACGTACAGTGTTTCTGGTAGGGGTACTCTCATTTTGTGAAGTTAACCTACACTCGGGGCTACTCAACTGTATTTCATATATCTGATTAGACTCCAGTCACCTGCCCGCCAAATAAAGTGAAGGTGCTGGACACTCAAAGGTATAACACAGTGTTTTGATCCAATTTTATAGTTGACCAAATTTTAAGGTGGAAACAATAGTCCCTCAGCAAATCTTAGCTACGACTAACTCTTACGCTGCTTCTTGCGCTTTGAGCACTCATCCGCCGTATTCTCCTCCTCCTTAGAGAACTCATACTCTATGGAGTTCATATAGGTTTTAGCCTTTTGCTTAGCACTACGAGGCTTGTTTTCTCTAAGTTGGTGAACCGTAGGCATCGAGATGGGGTTCTGAGCGTCGCTGTGATGAGTAGAGTCTGCGTAAGTGAAATTTGGAGCATGTTTCTTGGATCTATGAGGTCTTTCTGGAACGCCCTCAATCGGGTTGGGGTCTTCGGTACGATTCTCTCGCCGATGTTTTGCTTCCTCGGCTTGAGCTTGCGGCCTGTTACGACGGTTTCGCATGCCACGAGCGTAGTTGCCTCTCTGATTCGATGCTAGTCGGGAAGAATACTTAAGAGGTGCGTTCACAATCCAATCTATTTTCTCGCGCGTCATAGCATAATCGCATGTAGATTTCCAGTATGTGAAAATATTGACCACCGCTTCGAAGCGTTCTTGAAAATTTAGGTGCTGATCAGCCCATACCCCCCGAAGAGCTTCTGCTGCTGCTTGATTTCCCTTTAGAACTTCCTTTAAGGGCGCTTTTTTGAACTTGTATACCCATAGTGTGGAGCCATTCAGATGTAGCTTTAGAATCGTATCAACAATGGACCAAGCAACAAGTTCAATGTCCCTTGCAGGGTAGAGATTCTCAACCCAATGGTGGTACGCTGTTGAACCGTGGTCCCTTACGTTGGTGGTGTTTACTAAGCCGTCGAACACTTTTTTTACCAAGGCTTTTGTGTCCGCATTCGTTCGAGGAATTGTATTATCAGGAGTGGTTGGCTTCCATCGAGGTTCAAGGATCTGCTCGTGCGCCTCGCCGAGCGAGGAGAACTGCATCTGGTAGGTTTGATATGTCGATGCAGAACCATCCAACAATGGTTGATTGGTTGTGAGTGCGTTTTTTAGAACCCTGGAGTCAGGCTCTTTCTTGATCACTATATTTGGGCTGGAAACGGACACCGAGGCGATACGTTTGCGACCAGTTATAGTATTTGCCACGCGGTACCAACTTCGTTGATTATTCTCCGGGTGATACTTAACCGCGAGGCTCTGTTCCTGGATGTTCTTTCGTTGAGAAAAATCCGGTATGGGTGAGCTTTCTGGCAGCGAAAGACCTTTTCCACGTTGACCCAGACACGGTGTTTTGCCTCTTATTTCTAGTCCGCTTGGGGACAACTCATCGATCATTCTATCATTTCGGCTTAAGTACGTTTGAGGTTGTGAGAAATTATCATCCAGTGAAAAGGGTTGATTGAAACCCCGCTGAGTGTCGAAGCCCATGTTGTCCAGGCTTTGCTGGGGAAACACAGTTCCATCTTGATCTGACACTCTCCTAAAAGTCTGGTCCACCGCCTGAGTTTGAAGATGATTATATTGGGAGCTTCCATCATGAAATTGGCCGGAGTGGGATGAGCTCTGCTGCGGATGGTGGGTTCCGTACTGGTGTTGAAACATAGCTGGATGGTCACTATTGTCATGGGCCCCCGAATGATTGAAATAGCCGATTGGCTGCTGGTTTTGATAGGCGCCTATTGAGTAGCTATTCAACGACTGATTAAACCCTTGTGGGTATACGCTGTTTTCAAAGACTTCTTCGTCATCTATGCCCCGGTTCGTCGGATACTGTTGCCCGGCTGTTTCGAGCGCGGTAAAATTGCCAAACTGATTCAGTGGAACTCTACCGAGCCTAGTTAAAGAGTGTGAAGAGGTTGACTCCGGATACTCGGGGTCTATAGATTGATAGCTCGAGTGATACAGGGGAACCGCCGCATTCCTTTCATAACTTTGCACGTATGGCTGACAGGAGAGGTAGTGTCTTGGGTAATACGAATTCGTAGCATCAGCCGCCGGTGATAATGGGTGTGGCGTGCCTATGCCTCCGAGAGTAGTGTTGTAATACCTCTGAGGCTCAAGGTTGGCGACTTGCCCCGGCGCGGGCGGCATTGTAGTAGACAGGTCCAAGTCGCCATACGCATCTGTTGAGCTAACCATCATAGGTGATTGGCGTAGTCCTTCAAGTGCGCTAGGGATATTTGGTTGATCGACCATGGATTGTGGATACTGGCTTCGATAAGAGTGTCAAATCTCTGGGCATTAATCGGGAGGGAAACTTGTGAACTTTGATCCTTTGACCACACTTACATACCGGTGTTGAGAAGTGAGTGTACCACCTTAGGGGCAGGCCGAGGAGTATTAACTGTTCTGAAGCAATGCTTTAGATTTGCCTTAATTTAGGAAGCTGTGAGATTAGGCGCGTGTAAGTGGGCATTGCCGACAGGTTTAGAGGTTGGTTGTGCGAGAATGAAACCGAATCAATGGAAAAAATATAGTATTATGCTTGTTACTTGCGCTAGGCTTCTGATGAAGTTTTCGGTCGGCATTCACGGAGAATCTTACATGTAGTTTCATTATAGCTGTTTCCGTCAGTGAACCTCTTGCAGCATGAATTTTTGTAAATATGCCGACAGGCAAGGCTTCTAGAATATGAAAAATGCCTTAATCAATATTGGTAACATCGATAAGGCAGTGATCGGCCCAAAGACCGCTAGCATAGGCCTCAAAATATATTCAACCGAGGCCCCTCGTTACTCCAAGTAGAATCTCAAAGGCCAAGACCGCGTTATGGAATACTAGTTTTCGATAACCCTACGAATATTCTCGAGAAACTCACGAGTCTTCTTAGCCAAGATCATTCCGAAGAAATTTACGTGGGCAACGGGGGGGCTAAGGAACTGAATAAAGTGCGGTGAATCTATACAAAATTGTAATCAGCTGTTGTTAGTAAGTATTTAGGGCGGCAATGTTATTCCGCTTTCAAGAAATTATAGGAATGACATCGAGCATTTCATCAACAATTAAACAAAAATCGCTACTAAAAGGTGGAGCTGTAATTAGTACATGCTATCTACTGGGTACATCATTAGTCTATGGTCAGATTAACCTTGGCTCAACTAATTTATGAATAGAAAGGAATCACAAGCTATATGGCCTCCACTAGTAGAATAACCATCATTCACGGATTTCCCATGGTTATTCAACATAATCTTCGACCCAATCACAAACTCTATTTACGGCGTGTTCTCTTTTTGGGAGAATCGTCTCCAGACTCGCTGTCGTTATACTCAACATTGGTGAAAATTACACGATGCGGTCCGCCACTCCTCCTGACATCGCTCTCTTCCAGTGGATTGTCTTCCTATTTAGGAGGAGCGTACGAAATAGCCTTAGCCTTAGCCGCACGCATCTTCTGTTTCCTCAGTGCTTGCGGAGAAGAAGATAGTGTTGTGTTCCGAGCTCTAGCTAAATGCGAAGGAGTAGAAATGCCTGCCCTTGTGGAAGATCTCCGACCAATAACATGTGTTTTCTGTTGTTCAGCTGTAGTTTTGCGAAGCTGAGGAGTGGCAGGATCAGGGTGCAGGTAGCTGGCTACCACTGTCTGTCGAAGAGGTTGCTGTTGGTCTAAGGGGAGGTTCGGCAGGCCACAATCGTCGGAAGAATGCCGTTCACGCTTATTCGAGTGTTTCAGGGTGTCGTCGCACTCTTGCTTTCCTAAATGTGTAGCTTGTTTTTGCGAAGAATGTAGTGAGTTGGAAAGAGGAGAGCCATTTCTGGTTTCCATCTTGTCATTATGTTTCCCCTCCGACTGGGCTTTGAGCAAGCGGCTTCTCTGGGCTCGAGCGTGGTTCCCCTTCTGATTCATCGAGCATTTCGCATTATATTTAATAGGGGCGTTAACTAACCATGAGATCTTCTCACCGGTCATGACAAAGTCGCAAGTGCTCTTCCAGTGCTGAAGATGTGTGATGATGGCCTCCATCCGCTCGCGAAAGTTGAGTTCTTGATCAGCATAAATGCTGCGCGAAGCTTCGTCAGCGGCATCTTCACCCGCTAAAGCGTCCTTAGCCGATAGCCGTCTGAAATTGAATACCCAAAGATTCGAACCTCTCTGGTGAAGTTGGTAAGCTTCATATACGATTTCAAAAGCCATACACTCGATATCTTTGGAAGGATAGAGAGCGTGGAGCCAATGGTTATATGCAGTCGATCCATGATCCAAGCATCCTGTAATATTTAATAGCGCATCAAACACACGCTTCGCCCAGGTTTGCGTTTCAGTATCTGTAATAGGCATTGTATTGTCAGGGACCACTGGACGCCACAAAGGTCGCCTACGGTACGCTTTGGCTTCCGCAAAGGAAGAAAATTCCATTTTATGCGAGCTCTTGAAAGGTGGCGGAAGAGATTTCGTTGGAGCCACTCCACCCGATCTTGTAGTATCTGCTCCGATTGTATCGCCATCAAAAGCTTGATTCTCATATGAGTTTGATTCGGCACTGGCGTATATTTCGAGCGTATTTTCCTGAGCCGAAACGAAATTGGCATTAAGATTTTCATCGCGTGATATGCTATAGGAGGATCTCTTAGCCTCCTCTTGGACTGGATTGAATGGCTGAAGGAGTAAATTTAATGGAGTGGCTGGAGGGCATGGGCTGTAAAGAGTCGAAAGCCGGGCTTCTAAATGATGCTTGTCGAGTGGTTTGGAGTGCGACGACGGATGACCCGGAGTATTTGGAATTGCAGCCCAGAGTTTGTCTGGCTTCCCACGGCCCGAGTTTTGTGCCGGGAGGATATTTCTGTCGCTGTCATGACCATTATTCTCCCGAGAAAAGCTGTGATAATGGTTGCTGGGGTGAGCGTCGACATGCGCCTTGTCGATGCGATAGGTTGGAAGTACTGGCATGAAAAGTTCCTTCTGAGATTGGCATATAGGGTTGGCATACCTCTTAGTACGTGCCTCATTCATAATTGTCATCCCATACCCTTCTTCATGGTTGTAGAGCTGGCTCGATCTGGCTGGTGATCGCAGAGCTGGATCGATCATGTTTATCGGTATTTGCCCGACGGTTGAAGCTGTTATTCCTGCTTGTTTCTCTGGGCTGAGCGGCCGCGCTTGGGCGATGGGCGAGGCAATATACAAGTCATACTGCCCTGTACAAGCGTTGTACCTTGGGGGAGTTAGGGTGAAAGAGTTTGTTTGGCCGAAAGGGTGGCCTGGGGTACTCTCCATGGCCTCGTAGTCGGGAAGGGAGCAGCTGGATGGAATGGACGATTGCATGGTTGAGTCATCTGTTGCTCTGTGTTGGTGGAAAGGGTTTGAAGGGATGTTTGAGCTCATAATGGTCGTTGTTTAGGAGAGTTTAGGCTGAGCAAAGTCGGAGACAGCTTGTTCATCGCGAGTTCAGGAAGAGGAAATAATTTAGGAAATGGGAGAGAAATTTGCGCTGTGGGGGCCTCATCTCCACCCCTTTTTCTGGTGAATATATCAGGCACTTAGCGTAGAGGCACTGATATCGTGAAATATGCATGGTTTTCACCGTAGCTACATGTAAAATTAGTACACTATTCAACTGCCCTACAGAATGCCCGGCCGACCTAAGTAGCACTGTGTAGAGATAATAAGCATAGCTAGGGCGTGGCTGATGTTTTGTCAAAGAGAAGTTTACTGAAATACTACATGGTGATTCGGTCCTTGTATCTGAACAAATGAAGTACGTCGGTATTAACAATGCACGCACGAAAGGTGTTCGAAATTACTAAGGTAGGTCTCGTAACCTCATAGTCTATAATTGATTATGCATGAAAAAACAGAAAAAGAAAACTTTAAGTAAACAAGATCTATGAAATCTGAGTAGGTGAGCAAATCGACGTCTCCTAACGTCAAGAAGTAGGCATGATATAGCTACTACGGTTGATTGTGGTCATCGACAAGCACAGAACAAATCTGTGCTAGGAATCATTTAACTCTATAATATCAGCTGAGAAAAGAGCTCAAGCTTGTTCCACGCACAGCCATCCTAGGCCTAGCAATAATCGCCAGTGAAATAACTACAGCCGTCACATATCAAAATCAACCTACTGCATGAGTCTGCCCGCACTAGAAAGAGTTTCTAGTATTGAAATATATGCGGCCGCCTCGGTATTTCCCTTCTGCAAATCTAGCAGCGAACTGTGTTGCTCCTTGCGCACCGACACCCTTCCACCCATTATTGCAAACTCCTTCTCCGGAAAGTCGTATAGTCTATAGATAAATTGCATGAATGCTGCGCTATTTAGAATCAGTTTCAGCTGGCTATGCTAGCGTTTAGGGATGTACTAGTCTAGACGTACAAAATTGCGCGCATAATGGGCGAGTCCACGGAGATAAAGGTGAGGGCTGTAGCAGTTGTGTCAGAACCGACAGTGACGGCGATACGGGACCCTGAGAGAGAGAGAGCAGGTCGTCGGTCAGAAGTATGTGCCCAAAGAAGAGGCCTATGATATTGAGTTTCGGGCCTTTAAGGTGGTGGAGGAGTTAGTAGAGTTGGTAGCGTCGGGGAAGAACGAAAAAAGTTCGAGCGGCCTTGAGCCAAAACATGTGAACTTACAACCAATGGCGTATACTCCGTCTATGATATTACATAAGGTGATGTCGGCGACATCAGTTAACTTCCCCTCAGCGAATCCATGGCTTCCTCCGTGAGACTATGCTTATTACATCGTAACCGTAATTGGTGATTGAGGGACTTACCAACATTGCTTTTGATTCGTATTAAAAGCTTATCAGTAAACTCAATAGGACTGCGCTAGGTTTCTAAACAATCAGAGTATGCAAATCCGTGGGTATTGGTGGAGGGGAGAAAATGAGGGCCTATGATTGTCCTTCTGACTTTCGACCATTTAGATCTTTTAGATAACACAAGTGTTTTGCGAGAGCTAGCTCGGTTAGGTGGCGATCAAGAAATGTAATTAATTTTAATGTTTGAAGCAATCACGTTACGGCGCTCTGACCGTAATTATCAAATAAATATCTGACTCCTAACGTAGAGAAAACGATAGCATATTATTTAAGATATTAACCTCTATATGTCAGCAAATTTTGGTAAGTCCGGTACGCATTGAACCTCACTCCAAACACAACTGCATTCTAGATCTTGTTAAAATCCCAAAATGATATGAGGATAGCAGACCGGGCTTTGACCGTAATACCATTGGCTCTCTTCGGCTCCCTGAATAATTCTTAAGCCCTAAGACACATGGTCTATCGGCACTCTTACTATTGTATTCGCCGCCACTCCCAAAACATATTCCAATCTCCTTATTCACCCACCCCTGGAAATGCCTTGATTCTCTAAAGCCCTTGCATATCTACCTCTTTCGTGCCTTCAATCTCTTCAAAAACCCAATCAGGCGCGCAACCGCCTCCAAAATTTATGATCCATGCTCTACCTTGATTATCAATCAAGACATTATCTAGTTTCACATCTCCCCAGACGATGTTCATAACATGCAGCTGATTAACGGTATCCTGGATCTGCTTTGCCCATTCCATCTTGTCTTTATGCGAAGCACTAGCTGCAATATCAAGGGTCCCAATATTCTCGATATATTCAAAAAGCAAGCCCATGACCGAGCCACCATCGTTCCATTCAACTAGACTTACAAGCCCTGTTACATTCAACTCGGCGGAAGCATTGCTCTGAATGAGGAGAAGCGAATCTAGCTTTTTGCGGAAGCTCCACTCGTCGAATGCGGCTTTGAAGTATTGTTTACCCCTCATCCAGACAGTACGAGAAATTCCATTGTACTCTTAATCGCAGGCATCTGGCTTGCGATAGATCTCGAGTTCCGACCCTATAACGCATTGTACTCCTTGCTGCATAGATAGCGCTACTACTGAGTTTGACTTCTGCACTTTGAGCGCAAAGACATTGTATCACGGACGGATATTCACCCTGCTGTATCGCTTGCAAGGAGCCGTTAAGATTTATCAATTTGAAGATGAACGTGAGTGGGTCAAAGTATTCCGAAACCGTAACGGGCTCCGGACTCTGCTTTGGCAGCGCCGATTGTTGTATGTAGTCTACGCACGGTTTCACCACCCAGTCGTGAAAAGCATTCGGATCGTCATCGATCGATTCTCAGAATCGTAGAAGCTCCTGTTCGAAGCGAAATGAGCTTACTTCTGTTTCGCGTAAGTCATCCATAGTGAAATGAATATGAAAGTGTTTGCCATTATACATGATTGTTAACTCAGCGTCTTGGTCTCCGATAGTAAGATCTACCTCGGCACAAAGCAGACAAATGTCGTCCATTCTAGCAACTATCCCAAGAAGCAGAGCTAGGATTGGGCAGCTACTGTATTCGAGTTCAGGGTGGCTGTGCTTCCGGGAATGAACTGGGCTGTGCAAACTTTTTGCGCACAATAGGAGCTTCTGCTAGCGAAATTAACAATAGAAGAAGTTAGCCCCAAATAGCGTTAATTACATGATTGCCAAGATTAATCTGTATTTAATAACTGCTTACACTTAGACCCCAATAACTAAGTGCGATATTGAAATATGTCCTTTATAGTATATAATAATATATTTGTCTTTATAAATTTCACTATATACACTCTATTAAAATTTTTAATACTGTAAAAATATTGTCACGGCTTCGCCGCGACGACGTCTATATGTATTTAGCTGTTCGAAAGATTCCCTGGTCCGAACATTGTACCTTTTGCCGGGTCAGTTGGCGCAGCGTAAAGCTAAAACAATTGCCGTTGCTAATATAAAAATAGAAAGTTTTTGAGTTTTATTAGTTGTATTTTACTGATTTATAATTAAAGTCTATTTCATACTCTTTTCTGTCCACTGCTAGCTCCATAAAGCCGTAGGCCTTTCTCTACTACATAAATTACTTATATAAACTCTGTAGAATTCATATTTTAATGGGGTATATATTATTGTTCAGTAACGCTGGGGCGGACCACCGCACGGTTGACGTAACTATTAGAGCAAGGTTGCACGGAGTTGAAACGGTCGAATTCTATTGGGTACCTAGCTAATTTACAAGGCATGAGGCAAGAAAGGAAAAGAGAAGTGAAAGCGTCGAAGCTAAATGCATGTGGGTGCTTGTAGGTTAGGTGAACGTGGTGAGCAACGTCACGTGCGTGTGGCGTGACACTTCCGCCGGTAAAATATGTCCTACGGTTATCGATAAAAGCTGGCCAATCGAATAAATGGAATCATGCTTCGTGATAAGGAATACACAGTCATTAAAACTGTTATGCTGGTTTTTTAATGTTCTGCGCGCGGTCTAGTTTTAGTAGGACGTTACTAGCGGAAGGGATAGTTATACATATCGCTGTAAGCCAGATATACGGCGTCCTCTCAACTCCGACTGAAAGCGCGTGTTGATCCTGGCGATCAAACGGCGGAATTTATACCCTTCGGAGTAATGCGTGCGGCCATTTTAGTGTATTTTACCTACTTTTGGGTATAAATGTGCGCATTTTGATCAGCGCGATTAGCGCACGCTTTCAGCCGGATGTGTCAGGACGTTGTATAAATATGCCCAGCTACGTCTAGCCCGTCTATGAAACCGTGCACTGGCCCCACCCACAAAATGTAGCCCCAAAACCATAACCTTTTAAATAACCTTTAATTCTTGGTAGCGTTTTGAAATTGTTTCTGCCACATCCTTATTCCCACTTATAAACGCTCTATCTAGCGTTCTCAATCCATCCTTCCCCACAATATTTACGACCGCATTATTCCTCAGCAAAACTTTTACCACCTCAAATTGGCCTTCTGCAGCTGCAAGATCTAGTGCTGTGAGACCTTCGGCGGTTAATTTGTTGATAAGGCGTTTAGGGGGTGTCGCATCGGTGGGCTCGGTGTTCCCCGCACCTTGCTTGGCACCGGCTGGCGGCTGGGGCGAGGCGCCCTTGCTGGGAAGAGTGAGCCCAGTTCCAGGATTTTGATTCAGGCACCGTGCTGATGCCACTGTCGTGCTTGAGCAGAATCTTCACAACTGGTATCTTTCCTTTCTCCGCTGCCCAGTGGAGGGCTGACTTTTTATCCGTGCCAAAGAACTTGCTGATTAGCATTTTGTCACTCGCAAGTTTTTCCAGGAATTGACGGACGACGTCCTCATGTCCCTTTTCAGCCGCGATATTGAGGTCCTCCGTGGTTATGGTGGCTTTAGCTTCGAGAAGAGTCGTCACTACGCTCTGGCAGTTGTTTCGCGCAGCAAAATATAGAGCGCTTCGTCCACCGTTATCGCGCATTTCGATATAGCTTTTCCGGTTACTTCTTGTCGCGTCCTGACTGTCCCTACTTTTAGCAACATTAGTGCTTTCGACAGGTTTTTCACTGTCCTCTTCTTCTTTTCTGGCCTTTTGTCCCTCGCTGTCCCCCAACCTCTTGCTGCTCCCCGGCTCCTCGCTGCTTTCTGGCTCCCCGCTGGCCATTTGTTCTCCGCTGTTCTTTAACCCTTCGTTACCATTTTGTCCCTCGCTGCCTCTTGACCCCTCGCTGCTCCTCGGCTCTTCGCTGCTTCCCAGCTTCTCGCTGCCCCTTTTTTCTCCGCTATTCTTTAACCCTTTACTACCATTTTGTCCCTAAAGTTACCCTGTTTAACGCGTTATCTTACAGCCGGCTGGCTGACTGCTTGCTATGAGGAAACAGTGGACTAAGAAGCCGAAATGTGTCAGAGTAGCCTCCTGGGTTACCCGCTACCTGCATATCGGGCCCTTAACGTGATTGTGTTCGGCCTGAAAATATTACGTTGATTGAGTCGCTCTTTGTAAAGTGTCGAGTATTCTAAGAATATTCTCTGAGGCAGGGGTCACAGATCTGAATATTCACGCTGCTATTTGGGGGAACACAAGAATATTCTGACACATAGATGACTGATACTAGAGAAAGTACACTCTTAGCAACCAAGAAATACAGAAACTCAAATATAAGAGTTTAAACCAACACCAATGGAAACAAATAAAAGTGAAGTGTACCCAAACTGCTCGCAGTTCACTTAGCCGCTGCTAAGCCTCATTATCACCCCACCTAGATCGCGTCCTCACATACCATCACTTTCTTAGACCTCACTGCGCTTCCTACTCACCAATTTAAGCCTGAAACCTTAATTAAACCTAGTGCTGGCCCTGAATAACTTACAACGGTTATTGCTCTGCTCGCCGTCATATTTTCGTTTCTCCCCGAGATATATACTAAGGAGCTAGAGCCGAGGGCTTTAGCAAAACGGCTATGCTGAAGTAAGCATCGGTATCGAGGATTTGCCGAGAAATTTTAGGAGCTATGGGGATAATTTTGTGGATAGAATGTTGTGGAAGCATTATTAGCGGCGATCATCATGTCTAGGCCGGCTACGAACTGCGGGTCGGCGAAGTTGAAGTCGAAATGTTCAGGAGACAAACCTTGAGCATGCATGCTAGAACCTAAAGTGGACCCATATGGCCCAAAAGAAGAGCCTCTGAAGACGTCGCTCTGATCGGTAGAAATAATTCTATCATTGCCTAGAGCGTGGCCAGAGAATTGAAATGACTTATTGAAGTCTGGTAATTGTAGGCACAGTTCCATATCTTCAGGTTGGCCGTTTGAGAGATGACCCCCATTCTCTAGCAAATCAGCGGCATCTCCCCGCCTCGGGCCTTTATGACGTTTTGGGTTAGGGCCGTGCAGGGTAGAAGCTTTACGCTGCTGACTAGCAAGGCTTTCGGTCATGCCCTTACGACTCGCCTTGAGACGGCCGTCTAAACTTGCCGTGTGAGCTAGGCGCATTGCCTTGCGATTGTTCGCTAGAGTATTATTTAGACATCTCCAGGCCGTTTTCGTAGGTGCGGCAATCATATTCTGAATCTTTAGAATATCGTTCGACATGACAAATGTACATTGTGTCTTTCGAGTTGCCAAACATTGGCATATCTGTCGCATACGCTCATTGAACCTTAGGTCTTTTTGTGCAAACCAGTGTTTGTCGGTTTTCTCAAAGCTATAGATAGGATATATGCTCCCATGTATATGCAGTGCAATAGTTGCGTCGACAACATGCCATGCAGCGGCGCGAATATCGTCATGTGGATAGGCGGGCTCGATCCAACGTTTGACATGGGTTGAGGTGGGATTATCTTCTGCCGTATTTACTGAAAGCATTGCAGATTCAACGCGCAGGACATAATCGAGCTTATCAGCATCCGTAGCGGGTAAGTCGTCCTCAAGGGGTGGGCGCCAACGAGTTCTGCTCCAGTGCATCTTAGCCGCTTCAGAAGTAGTGATGCTAGAGTTAATTTGACGAATGTTAGAGGCAGGCGCCTCGGAGGTTGTTTCACTCTCAATGCTATTGAGTTGCGCTGTGGGTGCTGGTTCACTCGTTTCGATGTCACCATATTTTTCGAAAGCCTCATCATCTAGAATGAAATCCTCCGTTAGGAAAGGGCCTTGTAGAGGAGCTGAAAAACCCGGGTGATTTTGTCTAATCTGTGAAACCTGTCGATTCTGACCGGCTCGCTCGATCGGAACTATTAGGACATCGGGGGTCCGTGACAACTGCCTCATTGGGATACGCGAACCCCTGAAGGGGCTGCCTAATGGAAAGGGACGACCCTCGGCGTGATCATCGTATTGGGTATGTGACATCTGCAAGGGAGGTAGACTGCGGTGAGTACCTGGCAGCGGCGGGTGGGATTGCCGTTGATAGCCATTCCCAGGGGCAGAGCCGTTTGGAAGGCTGTAGGTGTTAGTTTCAGGTTGCTGGTGCTCGGAGCCACCTACACACGAGTCCGTCGACGGGAACTGGTGGTTCTGCTGATCAATCTGTGTGAGCGTTCGAAACGATTGGTCCCTATCGAGTTCGGTGCTTACAGCGTGCTCTGCCATGTTCCTATACCCACTATCGAAACCTTGTGCATTGGTAAGCATTCCAATGGCTTCATTGTTAAGAACCTGCCCCCCGGCATTAACAAAAGCGTTGTTGTAGCCTTCAGGAACCTCAAACCCGCTGTCACAGTTGTACGCAAACGGTCTCGCGCCGCTGCCATACTCCTTTACTATATGTTTAGTTGAACCATCCGATACAGAGTAGCTGCCAAGGTTGCTCCAAAGGATTTCGGATGTGATGTGCTGCATCTTGGATTCCTTCTCCTTCCCGTTCGATGTAACTTTATCCTCAATATTGGGCATCGCGATGCGATGAGAGGTAGGAAGAGAATTTCGGCTTAGTAGCGATCAAGGATTCAGTAACTTGTATACAATTTGAAAGCTTTCCGATGGTCAATGTATGTGTTAGTTTGTGGAAGTAGGATGGAGAGTGGGTAAAAATATTGAGATCGCTTTTATGGGTCTTCAGTTTAGTGATTTAGCGCTAAACTAGCTGTTGTGAACACAATGAATGTTTAACAGCCCGTGAACTCCACGAGCAAGCATCTGAAATTCAGACCAAACTCACGCTTCATAGAATTTATACGACAGCACGACATTGCTTAGTGACAGTGGCTTTTTTCGGTGGAAAATAACTTGACGCTATGACTGCACAATGAAATTCATGCGTACTAGGCCACGGGATTCTCAATTAGAAGGCATGCAAGTTTATCATTTGAAACTATATTTTTAAACGGTATGATAAGTAAAGTGCTTATGACTTTCATTATATCAAAGCCTATGCGAAAGCTTGATTTTAGGGCCCCTGATATAGCTCTACCGCGATCAAGTGGGATTTCGTTCACATAGATATGCAGTCTAGAGTTCTCCAGTAGATGGATTTCGCAAATTTCCTTACGCTA
>KV750637.1:11565-29017 GCA_001692915.1 Glonium stellatum
TCTCTATTACCCATGATTACAAGCTTCTTGACTACCCTCATTAGAAGTCTGTACGAATGTCGTATGTGTCTCCCAGGCAAAAATCGTTCACGAATTCTTCATTCTCTATGGCTAAAGCTTCAACTACAGGCTCATGACTTATCTTGTCAGTTACTGCGTCTATACTACAGCTACTGTAGATGCCTCGGAGGCAAAATAGACAGGTTCACAGGCCAGAAATGGTGCAGCAACTCGATCAAGTGTGGCTTTGTAGGTACCCGAAACAAGGGAAAGACAAACTCCGGGTATTCGTCGCAGCATTAATATCACTAAAAGACAACTATGTATTGGGCAAGATGCGGTAAGTATGCCGCACTACTACTAGGGTTCAATACTCAAAAATGAACCACATATCTTCCTTTAGCAAAACCGAATCCCGCAAACCCGGTTTAGAGACTGGTCGGAAGGATTTACTACAATTCTGAGCTCAAGCGTCATAGCAGTGGCTAATTATATCAACTGCAACGGGGTAGACCACTCCAGTTATACCCCACCCACTCGCCTTAATCTCAATACGGAATAGCATTCATGATATACCACAAATCACATCTCTGCCCCAGGAGCTTCAATTGTGACTTGGACGTCATGGATATGGGGGCTGGATTTTAGCCCGACCTTCTACTTAGTCATTCGATGAATTCCTTGAGACAAAAGCTCCTACTTCTAGTGGAAGCTGTATTGAGGCGACAAATGGACTGCATGATCATGAACGCCAACCTGGTTTGCATATATGTGTAAGGAATATCGAGAAGAGTATCATAGAAGTTTGGTCTATAAAATTAGGGGCAATTTCCTTCGCTAAGATGGCGTCGTCCACCAACGAAGATGTTGGGACCTTCTAACCATCTGTCCATTGGTGACTTCTGGACATCGTCCAGCCCACCAGTTCTCCAACCCGGCGGAAGTTCGAAACCAAGGCTTTTTGCTGCACCCTGCACATCCGCAGCTACCTTCTCAATATTTTCATGCCGGTTATGCTCCGACGTGGCGTTGTGTTGCTCGATATTACGTGAAGTTAGGGGGGCATGTAGTGCAGGTTTTGGTTTTAAGGTAGGTTGGGAACTCCGATCTTGAAGCTGTCCCCTCTTCAATATCAAAAGGCGATCTGTGCATACTGGCTCGGCGCACATTGCCGTAGATCTATCAACGTTTTGTATTAGTTGTTTTTTGGAGATACGGGGCACACTACTTACGAGAAAGCGTCGCCGTCAGACGACTTTGAACTTTGTTGGGTCAAGCCCATTACTCCCGGCTAAACAAAGAAACAGAATCAGTTTTTATTTTTTGTTTTGTTTTCTAGAGGAAAGGCTTCGGAAGGCAGGGCTGCCCAAAACAACTACACGGTAGTACTTATCCTACCATAAAGGAAATTGGCGGACGGATGCCGGAAATGCGCATGCAGACTGTTAAAATCCACCGTCACCGCAATCCTGATGTGAGAGTAGGCAACCGATCAACTGATGCATGGTCCTTGGACTGTTGTGTATTGCACTGCTACTGGTGATATGGCGCCGAGTTGCGCAAAATTCACTCATCTCTAACTACGAACTAATGATTATTGGTGCTGAGGAATGACGGAGCGGTCTTCCATTCAGCCTGCTGCATGGGCGCGGCAAAGCCTAGAATTGGTCTTTAGCAGCACAGTAGGTGCAAGAAATCACTGTAGAGGAGAAAATACACATGATATTAACTTTCCCCCGGACCCCATCACGTGAAAGCTGCGCCGCGTCGCTTCCAACCCTCCTTCTAGCCACAGGCATGAAAAGTAAAGTTCCACTAACCCCCACATTCCCACAAAATCCACGCCTCCACTCGCTCTGTATTGCTGCCGTCGCTGCACATCGGCCGCCTATTAACGACTCCGCACCCCTGGATACCCCCACTGAAATCTCCAGGATATTGTCTGCCCTGCTACGCGGCCCCAAGCTATGCCGGATCACGGCGACACGCTGGTGCCATCGACACTATTAGATTGTATGCTGTAATTTCCGCGACGAGCAAGCCTCTACGTTCCACAGAGTAGAACGGGTCGGCGGGTATTACCCGCTTATCTCTTGCACTATAACCCTTTCAGGAGCATGTTGAAGAGCAGAGGGCTGTCGATTTACTTGCTCTACCCGTGATGTTTCATGCTTGATACGCTCTATTTATTCAAAACTGCTCTAATGATGGCACTCTACGAAAAGCTCCAGAATGATCCATACCAAAGCACATTGAGCGATCTGCGTGATAAAAGCGAAATGTTTTTTAGTTCTGCTATCTCGACACTTCCACCTTCATAAGGTTACAAGGTAAAGTTCTCTAAGGCTACGCCCATACATGTTAGCGTCACCACTACTGGGTCATCCTACAGAATTTTAACTTTCTAATACGAGTTCTTACTCGGGGTTAGATATCCTTACTCTTGGTTTGCGTGCTTTCCGTGCATATTGCTACTTATAAGTTTCCTCATCACACGGATCAACCCGAGGCTTCATTTTTACAGCGAGAGCTGCAAAGGACCCCAACCTATAACTTTTTACAGACGCCATATGCAATCATACGCACCACGGGGAGGTTGCGCGATTACTCGAAGGTTGGATGTGATAGCACCGACATATCCTACCACCATGCTAGACCAATGGTTTTCTCTCTTAGCCACTAGTGATCAAGCTCCATGATATTACAATAAGGCTAATGCTAGCGATCCTGCCCCGAAAGCCGAAATGATGATGAAGGGGCGGTCTGGGCTTACTTAAAATAGCAATTGAATCCGTGGGATGAAGCGTGGGGTCAGTGCATTTCCCATGTTCTAGAGAAAAATTACCCTGCATTATCATGATTCCCGCGTCGCAACGCTACCCACGTGGAGATCTCTACAAGTCTTTATCCTCATTCCTGCCGCCTTTTCACTTAGCCACTAGAAGCCTTCTCAACAGCACTGCCTTGCTCATGACTGCGCATAAATTCCATCCGTAGGCGTTTTTAACTTCCTCGGCGTTTTTACTACGTTCTAGTTCAATCCAGAACCAACCCGATTTACTATCTACTGATAATGACGAAGGACTGGGATACAGTTTGGCAACATATTCGGGATCTATATGTCGTTCAAGAAAAGCCTTTGAAGGAGGTGCGCGAAATAATCAGGCTGGAGCATGGATTCTATGCACAGTAAGCGCAGACAATTTAAAGCTACCCCATATACCATGAATAGTCGGCAGCTTTAAGCACTAGAGCTCTAGAGGATGCTTTCATTTTATCATAGGCGCATTTTTTCAGGAGTGCTAATCATGGTTACAAGTGAACGCTCCTACCGTTTGAAACTACATGAATGGGGATTTAAACGAAGAACAGCTGCTACGGCCAGTACATTAGTGTATCTTAAGCGTCCGTCTTCTCCTATATCAGGAGTAGCCACTCTTCAAAGGTAGGCGGATATACAACCTCTACCACAAGAAAGCTTAACACATTATAAAAGCCCCATCTAAGTTACCACCTCTATTAATAAACGAAAAGATTGTCGAGTACAAATCATATTTCAAAGCGGCATCGCGACACGTCGCCTATTAGTCCCCATACCGAAGACCAGAGTATCTCTTCATTATCGCCCAATTTTCGGGACGATTCCGCCCGTGGTTCAATTTTTGAAACTGCAGTCAGCGCCATACACAAGGGCGACCTTTCCAAACTTGAGGAACTTCTCGGTCCTCCCCCGAACAGACTGCTTATCGGCCCACCAATATCATCTCCATCTTCGGATTTTGCGCAAGCTCATAGTCATAACATTCATCGATTACTAGACATGGCGTCGTCACTACCATATGCTGATGTCGTACGTCTCTTGATAAAATACGAAGTTGCCCCGACTTACTCGCTCGAAAGCCATCACTCATCAGCTTTGTTGAACGCAATTCAAAACGATAGGCCTATGAATGTGGATGTTTTGTTGTCGGCTGGTGCTAGTGCTAAGGGTACCGCTGAAGGTTATATTCCTCTCCAACATGCAGTTTCATATTTAGTCTCCCCGTCAATTTTTCAGATGCTCCTCGGCCATGGCGCAAATATCAATACTTTCTGTCTGGAGGATGGAATTGCGCAAAGCATGTTCCAAATATTCCTACATAACCGTTCCTCGCTGTTACGTCCACTAAAAAAGCACGGCTACGTTGAGAAGGTCCTAAAAGTATTGCTTGAATTTCGTGCAGATATATCAGCTGTGGATTATCAAGGGCGGCGGCCATTTGAAATCTTCCTCGACCCTTGGCGCTCGAAGGCTAAGTGGTTCTCAGTCATGACCCCAGAGGAACGCAGCTGCCTTGCATTATTTCTATCTAACGGTGCTCGAATTCAGACGCCCTTTCAGTCCCCGCTTTGTTCACAGGATACTTCCCCAACCTTTGAGCATATAATTCTTTGCCATACAGACCCAAAAACCGTATCTCTATTGATCAATCATGTAGATACTGGGCCTGGAGGTAATGGATCTAATGTTCTGAACGAGCTTCTGAAATCATGTTCTGACAAATCTACCTCCTCGGAGCTGAATGCTTGTATCATTCAGAAGATTTTAGAAAAGGGTGCTGACCCCAACGGCCTGGATGACGAAGGTCATTCTCCCCTGATCAATCTACTCAGCTCGAGGAAAAATATACAGATATACAATTACATATGTTGTTTGAACATGCTCCTAGGCAATGGGGCAGATCCACGGAGAGTAGACAGCAAAGGCCAATACCCTCTTGATTTTATCATTCATAATTTTGACACACGGGATCCACTCCGCCTACAGCTGGCTGAGCTATTACTCTTAAGTTATACGAGACAATCTGGGGACTGGACTGAACCATACTTCCCAATTACCCCCAATTGGCTCGATTATATTGAGGGGAGCAATTTCTGGAATGATGCCCATGCTAACCAGAGCGAAGAACTCTCTGAATTTTTCACGAGGGCAACCCTTAGCGTTTCGACAAAAATGTTCCTCGATCATGAAACCAGCATCATACCATCACTAATTTCAAATTTGGATGTCCTGGAAGCTTTGAAGATCAGGAAGGCTTCCAGACTCCCAGACTACGAAATCTCACAAGACTACACTATCTGCTTACTCGAAATGTATAAATCCAGTTTTACTGATACCTGGCCTGCCAAGGGAAGCTTGACTGGGCCGACCCGGCAACCTGGAGCCCCGCCGCAGTTAGCGACCAATAAATCTTTAGCCCTACCAGATGCATCGATTCGCATGGGAGAGGACTTCTGGTTGTCCGCGGTTGTCCCCGCTACGTTGCAGCAGAATCCTCTCAAACCACCTCCACCTGGCCCAATACAGTCGGGGATATTTCAGGAAATAGACCAAGCATACATGTGCCCAATCTGTCCCCAGTTCCCGGGGGTGATCCTGGAAGGATGGCAATATAGGTGAAACATCTAACCACCAATCACGGTACGCTAATACTGATTTGGGCTGCACATACAGGGATCACTTTATGGAACATTCCCACCCATTCATATGCAACTCACGTCATTGCGGACTACGTTTCCAAACCGAGAAACATTTGGAAGAGCACCAAGTGGAAAGACAGCATATATTAGGGCAATGACAATCCATTTATGTCGGCCCATATAATCCCGAACGGCCACAAACAAACGCCTACGCCGCAATTCGTATACCACTAGTTATCCCACCACCTCGTTAATGGTGGCTTCCCGACGGCTTCTAATTCAGGTGAAATAATGGTATCAAAACCAAGACGCTTTGCCGCGGCGAGTACACTCTCGGAACCTCGACCACCTTCAATGGGTGTCTGAGCCATGGAAGCGTTATGGGCGGCAAGATTCTTTGCAGTCAAAGGCAAGTTAGATGTACAGTTTTGGCTGCCCTTGTCATCTCGGGCATGTGAAGCATCTGTAGCATTGCTTGATGTAGGAGGCCCACTTAGAACCACCAGAACCTGGTAATGCTCGGTAGGTGCACGTTGAAGCTTCCAATCATGAGAGTTTGGTGATTGGATAATGCACGTGCAATTGGCGTTCGTACTGCATTTTAAAATTGTAAGCCTATGCTTGCTTGACAGAATATAACATCAACAATAACTTTTTTAACGTAAACGACAAACCTACGATGCTTTATCGGTGCCACAAGCTATGCAGCCACGGTCCCGAGACGTCATTTTTATATGTGAGAACCTTTGCCTTAGTTACGCTGAGTTGTAGAATGAATTGAACGGGGAGAAATAAAAGCTTTTACTCTGACTCTGGGGTCAGAGAGCTTTTGCTGTTTAAATGCCCACAAGACTATATACCTGTAAGATCTCGAGTTTGCCAAGAAAAGGCAACTACTAAGAGAGGGTATGCATGGTATCTACTCACCGAGTTGCGTGGGTTTTCACTAGATTCTGCCTTGTACGTTTCATTTTTAGGGGTCGAATATCTAGTCCCGTGACCCCTAAGTCAAATCAGGGAGTTCTACATCCCGTTTTGTCTGTGATTCTGGCAGGGTCAGCACCGAACTGGCTTGCCGGAAAACCAAAGAAATACTGCATGAGGACAGGGCCCGGGGGCCAACTAGTCTATGGACAGCACGACAGTAGATAGGGAGACTGGTAACAGTACCACATTCCTTCCTGATCTAGGCTACTGTTGCGTGACTGACAGGGCCATCTCCAGTACCGAGTTATCGACTTGGCGTGCTAGGTTTACCCTATGAGAGGGATCTTGTTATAGTCCACGTGTATCATCGGGATACATCCATAAAAGCCTCGTCCCAGATCTGCGGTTCGTTTGAAACAAGGCGAAATGGATGTTATCCTCTAAGCAACTCTGTACGAGTATCTTCCCTCACTTGCAGTCTTGCAATCGCCCTTCCTAACACCAAATTATGTCCATTCTTCCTTATCCTTGCATCGTTGTTGATGTTAAACGGCTCGTACGCCTAGCACTACCAGAACTTCTTTGATTGCGAGGCGCTGTTTTGGGCCCAACTGCTGGGTCAAACCCTGTATAAACGCTGGAATCTACTATCCAATACAAGACTAGGGCATCTTCGTCGTTAATGACATTACAAGAGATCGAATTGAGAGTAAAAATCTATATAACAAACACTTGTAGGGGATCTAATCTCTAGAGGACCCTTGACCTCATCTTTTAGTATATCCTAGGAATGGCTTCGGATTGCATACAAGTCGCGTAAGGGCGCGTGCTTGATATACTAAAGCGGGCTTCGTGCCAAGTACTGCTTAGTCTAAAGACGGACAACGGGAGCTTACGCACGTTAGTGGTGGATCATTGAGCTCGGAGCCAAGTGTTCATGGTCAGGCCTTTTACATAGCATACTACTGGTTCGACCAGGCCCCACCTGCGACATGGATTGAGATGATCCTGGTACAGTGCTTTGTATGTACACCGAACCGCCGATATTGCCTTAGGCACTTGTCAGCTAGCGCATCATGGCTTACCGTTTCCATATTACGCTCTATTATATTGCAGCCCCCACACGGGGTGGCCGTTTCATATCCTTCTGGAAGCCTTCTCGCCTCCCATACGTCTGCCCTATGCTATCGTGTAACCGCTCACGCGGATATTCTGCAATTGGTTTTCTGCAGCCCAGCTGCGCTCAAATACTCTCCTTTCTCTGCCTCCCCGCCCTCCGGTTTTTCTAGCCTGTCCATTGGGACTTCCTATGTTCTGGTTTACGAATGCGGAGTACCATACGGGCTAGATATGCTCTGAATACGGAGTCCCTCTAGCAGTGCGCGACGCTCGCGGTGCAGATACGTGTTTTTTCAATCACGGGATTGAGGAGATGCCATAGTCATTTAAAATTGACACCATAAATGGCATCAATATAATGTCCCTTCAACATTTTGGCCCGAGCTGAGTGAGGAAACGAAGTGGACCGGGTGATTGTTCTTGGCTGCGGGGTGAGGGTATCGTAACACGCGAGCCCGGCGCTTAGCTGCTTTCTTTTCAGGCGTACTCCTTGTTCGTGCAGGTATCAGCACAGCTGCGTTTTAGCCGCTAATAATGGACCACAGATTCGGATCAGGGATCAGCCGCGGACATCTTACCTTGCTAACGATAAAGGAAGGAACATACACCACCAAGCTAGCTTAGGTCAACCGCAATGGCCAGTACATCATCTTGAACGACAACTAAACCAACAGGGTCTATTGTGGCTTACGGTATGTAGCACACGACCAGCGGTGTAATCGATATGTTTGCAGCTGTGAGCCCGGGGAACTTGACAACGGTCCCGAAAGGAATGCAAATGTTGTGCCTTAGGAGAAGATCTACGAGCTGACCCAGATAAACAGATCATCCCCCTGATTATCGCATATTCCCAAAATATGCCGAACGGAAGTGGCGCCACCAGGTTGTCGGTCCTCTAGGGCTCCGGCAGTCATGTCTTTGGGAAGTGTCCCAATGAAGAAACATCCCTAACGAAACTTTCGGCGGGCTCTGCAGCTCACCACACCTGCTTTTCGGGGGCCGTTTCAAGGTCTGATGCCTGGCAAGGAGCTCGAAAAAGGGACGCAGCAGAAGGCAGCCTTCCCCATGTGGATAAGAGATCATGTGACGCACAGCGCTGCCCTACGAGGTTTTTGTGCGACCGGACTCCAACGCGGAGCGGACGAGAGTACATGTGCTGGCTGAATGCCGTGTTGCTTTACCGGCCAAGTGGGTGCTCCTTCCGTTCTGGGTATTGAATACATCGACCCCACAATTGGCCGCCCGGTAGAATGGGAAGCGGTCCTTTTAACGTACCATGGTTAAGTACCCGGCCTTTTTGTGTTGGCTCTGACTGAAAGATTGTAGGTAAACTACGCTTTCGGTTTATAATAACACCAACATGCTTCCTACATGGAACACAAGGATCTAGTTCCTACGGACATATTTAGCTGGGGATCAATAGCTTACAAAGGGTGCATACATATTACAACACTTTGGCCACTTTTAGACTTTCCATCCTCGTTTGGCCCCCATCTTTAATAGCGTGAATCCGCAAAGGACTGACGAAGCGGTAATAGTATAATTCTCAGAGCAGTGTAGGCGAATCACTATCTCCGGCTCCATGGACGATCTCGCCGGATATACATTGTTAGCGTACGATACATCGGTTGGTGCTGCGACACATCCCTGGGTCTTCAGACCCTCGCTGACCGTGCTATGGGAAATGAACGTTGCCTAGGCTGAGATTGGTAGGTACTTACATGCCGTGGGCCGTATGCCATACGTTCACGGTTCCACATGCCAGTAGCCGGCGCCACCAATGTTTAATCCAACCCCGCGTTCGGAAAAAGAAGGGGCCCACTGATCGATCCGTGACTTATTGCGGGGTTGGGCTGCTATTGTTGCTTGGGATAGCAATCAGTGTTGGCTGGCGACTACTGTCTTGAAGCCTACGTTAGGTTTGCTACGAACCCTCAGTCAGGTAAGGGATTAGATATGAATAGTGATAATTCGTACCAAAATGTCGTCTTTCTTTTGTGGCTAGGAAGAAAGAAGCGACGGTTGGGATTGAATAAGGAGTCGTTAATTCAATACAGGATGACAAGATCAACCATAATAACTGGGAGGTAGAAGCTTGGTGGCTTGGCCAGTTCTGCCGGCGTGTGGTCGAATGTCTAGATAGTAAGGACTCCAGGCTAGAGTTAGTTAACCGTACTCGTATATCGTGGTGTTCGTGGATACGTCTGCTTCGAAGAGACATCTTTTGAAGCTTGGGCTAATGCGCTCTCTTATAGCCTTGCCGCCCACGTCGCGCCAAAGCACCTCATTTTATTAAGCGCCACAATAATGATCATCCGTAGATTAGTTCCATAATGAAATAGTCACTTGCTCAGGTCGACCTCTGTATCTCAGCCAGCCTGCGACGCACCCTCGCCCTAATTTCTTTGTTACTCCGCGGAATCAGCCACCCAGTCGTTGCTAAAGCTTGTTAGTTTCCGAAAATCCCCGTGGGGCAACGGGTGCTTTGAGATACCGCCACTTTCCCTTCGCACAAGGCTTACTCGGCCCTAAGCGTCGCTGATGGTTGAAATATTCTGCTTGCCTAGACATCCTTGCATCGTTAACAGCACTAATCGCTGTAATACCCCTCTCCTTGGTCCTCACCACGCTTGATGGCGAGGAAGCGTTGGCGACCGAAGGCGTGCTCAACCGTACGACACGGACAAGTAGCCATCCCAACGCCCAGCTACCGATATTATTATTAGTACCGCACGACGCCTGGAGAGCATGTCTCGAACACTTGGGATACTGAAACAGTTAGAAGGACGTTGATCGATACATGAACGCCTAACGACGTGCTATTCGCTGTGTGTTCTGTGCGAGGCGGAATCTCGGCGGCAGCCTGACAGCCCACCAAACATACCCGTCTCTCACGACCCGAAAGTTGTAAATCCAGCCTAGCGGTAGCTTTCCCAGGTGTCACTTTCTTGGGTCTTTCGTGCGTTACCTTACATGCACTACGGAATTAAGCATTTACTTGTTACCACCGTAGCACACCGCCTCAGCAACCCGGCACAGCAGACGTTTCAGTTTCGCGATCTGCAGAGCAAGAGTGACCAAGCAAAATGTGACAGAGGCATCATCACATCATCAGCCAGCATTCTGGATGAGCGGCAGACAACGCTGTAATGGGGCTAATTTTCTTTGTAATAAGGCCGGGTCTAGGAAGGCATATTATATATGGAGGTGTGGTATCGAGTATTTGTCTGGCTCCTTGACTAGTTAATCTTTCCAGAAAGATGTTGCTTTAGGCGCTCGATATATGTAAGACGAGGCTTGCAAATTCGAGTAACGAGGAGGCTAAAACGCCAGAATACCTGCTTTTCTTCGATTTAGCTCCGTCTATCCGCTAATTGTGGACGTTCTTAATTCTATTCCTGGGTCGAGCTTTTGCATGCGTCCCCGGTGTTGACCATCCTCAGGCTAAGAAGACCTAGCTGCGCCACATGCCCTCTACAGGTTGAGGAGGAGTGGAATTGTAGCGCTGGTGGCGCAGCCAGATCTTGTTCGAGCGAGATCAAAGATCGTTAGCCACTTATTATTACTTGACTCACTTCAGAACTCCCAGCGCGAGTTAATTACCTGCAGGCGTGTGTACCTTCTTCGCCCACGTTAAACATAGCCCATGTTACCAAATCCACCTCTCCAAGTGAGACATTAATGCGCAGGTTTGGAAATCTGAGGATTTTGGCGGGAATGCAGAGTTAGGCAGATCAAGACCCAGCCAAGCTGGATATATCCTTGCGTACCACCCTTGCAACGTCAGTTCCGCTCTTCTACCAACGGGCACCACCAATTCAAGCCGCCGGCAGCACAGCTGACTAGTGAATTCGCTAATGCCCGCGCAGTCGCGCAACCTCCGTCCAGGCGTGGGGTGCCCGCAATACCCTTTACGTCGCACTACGTCGCATTGGCCGCATGGTGCATCGTCATCCAGCTCGTGTTCGCCGTTCGAGTCGTAGTCTCGCAGAGGCCCGTGGTAGGATAAAAGATGGCTAATAGCGAGTAATTCAATGTTGACACACTTTTCACCATCTATTATTATTCCCTTGAAACACATCAGATCACTTTGGTAGATTTTTCGCATTTTTGCAACACCTGTGACCGAACTAAATTTCTCATTTTCTAGGAGACGCCAACATAGGGCCCAACAATCTTGCTTTCAATAAAAAAATCTTACCAAGCACCACGAAACTAACCTTCCCACCCCAAACGCCAAAAGAAATTAGCGAGGTTCAGAGAACTATGCGCGCGGTGAAACAGTCTTGCTGAAAGGACCCTCTTGACTTTCAGCCCACCTTGCCAATGGTAACTTCCCTAGCTCTCCCAGGCTTACAATGGTATCAACGAGCTCGGCGAATTGAAGGCACTTCGCTGCGGCAAGGGCGCCTTTAATGCTTTCGTCGAACTTTCCGGCAGGGTCATGGGCCACAAGGCGCTCATGAGTGACGAGATTTTTCATTGTAAAGCAGCCGTTGGACTTGGATTGTAATGGAGAGTCTCGGGCCGGACAGTTGCAGTGGCCCTTTCTGGCCGCAGTGGTGTCATGCGGATGGTATAGAGCGTTTCCGATGGCACAGTGTTCGTCTTGTAGCAAACCGGAGAACTGTGCGCCAATGTGGTCATAATCCTGACCATTGCTGTTTGTGCTTTGTTGATCATATGTGACGGTGGTGTTAAACTCCATATAACAAGCAAGAGGCTCTGTGTGAACGGAGGTGGGATGATTGACTACAGTGCTGTAAATGAAGCCGGTTAGCTTATGACCGGGTAAATACAAATTTTTATGAGATATAACCATTTGGGGACTCACGAGCCAAAAGTTTTGCTCCCTAATGTGCAAGCTTGGTGTTGAGAGCTCCGATGCATAAGGAAATACGATTGAAAAGGCGTCGGATAAAGGAGGGTTGAGGTTTAGTAGTGAAGCAAATATGAGAGAGAATGTTTTGTATTGTACAGACTTTTTAGAGAAAGGATGAACTGTACTTAGGGTGGGAGGAGAGGAGAGGCGGTGGAGGATAAGTGCTCTGGATAAGGACTCGACATGACAAGAAACGAGCCATTATATACACGCAAAAATGCTTTACAATAGCCTCAAAAGAAGGCAAACGACACTCTGAGATCTGTGATCTGCGTTCCTTTTCCTGTTGAGTTGAGTCTATATTGTGCGGCTTCTCCAGATGGGCGGCCTAAGGCTAACGCCTCAAGCCCATGCTTATGCCCCGGCCTGGAACATGCGGGCATGGGGCGGGGTGTGCCTGCGAGAGGTGGCCGTTGTCTCCACGATTGGCCGTCAATTGCAGCTGAATCGGTTCATGAATTTGGCCGCAATGCTCACCCGCGCAAATATGGATTCCGCCCACGACAGTTGTGACGCTGCCACCATGGCCGGCGCGCCCTGGGGGCGCGCCCTGGTGTATTACGGGGTGGATGACAGACGACCGGCTTACTACGTCGGGTTTAGGTCAGGCGGATGCGACTGACCAGAATCGTCGACAGCCTGCAGCTTGACCTATATTCCGCAGCTGATAAGTAGGCTTAAGAACATAGAAGATGCTGATGAGTGAGGCTACTTAGCTTTCGGTGTTGCACTGTGGCTTACAAGGGTCCCCTTTATGGCAGCGTGTCCAGCTTGCCCGGGCCTACGGAAGTTGCGGGCATGGGTCTCAGGATCACCTTGCTAGGATCATGCCTGTAAAGGCTAAGGGCAGCATCGCGCTCCCGACCTTCCTCTATTAAACCTCAGCTGGCTGCCCTAACTGCTGGACGCCTGACGGCACATCAAAATTCCCTACCAAGAACAAAGGAAATAAATTTTCGGAAACCGGAGCATTTTTTCTATACGCAAACTTCTCCTCTTATATTTCAACCGTAATATATATAGTATTTAATTTGAGATAAGTTCAATCAATCACCTCACATAGAATCGCGAAGAGTCCGGTTTATGAGACTACATCACTTTAGCAGTTATCCGTTATATTTATTTTTTGATAAATGACCTGATGAGTGCAAAAAATCGAGCATAATCCCCATAGCGTAGCTAACGATGGTTCGATGCCGCAAGGTCACGTCTTACTATTGGTCAGTAGTTGTCTAGAGATCTGAGAAACCAGTTGGGACCTTGCCTTGGACCGCTCAGTTGATTTTAAATAGAATCTAACACCAGCTTAGAGGACTAAGATCAGCTCTCGGCTATTGCAGCCCCAAGGCATCCTAATAATTTAGATCACTGATAATACAAGGGGGTATCCTAAACGGGTTGAACGGCCTCCCCGCAAGTATGTTTGTAAGATAATCTGGTCCTGGTGTCTGACTTTGGAGTCGCTTACTCGAAAATATAACTTGCAGGGAAGGCGTTCGACCCGTTCAGGATACCCCCTTGTAGTAGCTCCCGTGTTTGCAAGTGAAAATCTTAAATTACTAAAAAAATACGTATAAAAATTACGGGAGAGTTATTGTACTAGGCTATCTGACGGTTGAAAGCCATGGAGGCGAAACCAAGACAATAACCTCGTAAGACTAGCGGTCTTGCCTCTTGCCCTCAAAATTGACGTGTGTCTGGCCGCCTCGCGGCGTATGTCCCAGCTTGACTTCATCTCCCGATGTTGAGCGGATGTTTTGCGCTAGACTTACGGGACAAGCTTCAAGTTAGCAAGAGAGCGCGCAAGAGAACAAGGAATGACCATGGTAACAGCTGTGGAACCCTGAACTGCAAACCGCGCCCCAGCGGTGCAGTACCAGATCCGACTGGGATAGCCCTGAATGAATCCCTCAACTCGCTACATCCAGGGCAGTTAAAGCAGCGCGCAACGCACGCCAGCGCTAGACACCACCTAAAGCGCCGTAATTTGGCATGTGCGCGTGGGCGCACGCAGACCACCTCTGGCTTTGATCATTCTAGCATGAGGCCCGGTTAGCTGTAGCTGTCTTCTCCAGTTCTGTCTTGTGGAGCGTTGCGCCCGTCAAATTCCCCTGGCTATCTCAGCCAAATAATTTGCTCTGTGAGCATACAGCCCAATACCCCTGACCTAGGGACGGAGTAAAGCGCAAGCATACATGCTGCAAGCCAACCATTGCACTCTAGCAATAGAATTTAATAAATTCTCATACAAAAATCTCCGGCTGCAATTGTATACGTCCGTAGATCGAAGGTAGTGGCTGCAGGGTCATTCCGAAACATTTGCCCCCGCGCAAACATTGATACCAGGATGGAGGTGTCCGCAATTCGGGACAGCTCTGAGCCGTGGTCTATTAGTAGTCTGTCACGGCGCCGCGAGAGATCGACGTGCTGCAAGGTATAATGGCCGAAAACCTCAAGAGAGCAAAGCCTGCAGGCCGAACACGCGGTCAACAATATGACGCTACATATGCCTGTTAACTGTGTGTTTCGCTGTCATTCAGAGATCTCGTTCCTCGGCGCTACAGTACAAGCCTTACTCGTTACAGACAAAGGATGGGCTTAAAGCGCCCGCCTCCTGCGGCCCGCCAGAGGGCGCGACCAATTCACGCGCCAATCTGCCCACCATCAGCGCCGCGACAAGCCAACGCTTGCGCCCGCTAATGCTGCTGCGACCTCTGAGGAGGCCTCGCAGCGGCCTCTGCAGCGGCCTCTGCGGCTGCCTCTACGGCATCCTTTACGGCGGCGCTCTACGGCGCATCAGTTCTGGACACACCTTAGCCCGAATGGAATCCTCATACATCGCACCAGGGCGTTGCTATTAGATGCGGTATTAGCCGCGGCGGGAGAGCATCGCCTGCTCATCAGTGCATGCGGACAATAGTCGCTAGCAAAATGTGATGTTCCAGGAAGGTAAATTGACGGCCGTGCGAACAATCGTCACAACAACCAGCTAGTGTATTTAGTTTAAGTAGCTTGATCCCACAAGCACAAAACCGCTTCCTCACTTTAAGTTCCACCGACTCTAACAACGTTCGACCCGAGCCTAAAAATTTACATATGCATGATTCTGCCAGCTGATTCAGTCATATCATGATATTGCTCCGGCCACAAGGCTGTATCTGATTACACCAAGCATGTTTACGCTCGCATAGGCGCCTAATGATGCCTGCTTAACACTTAGTTATTTACTCAAAATCAACAGTATCTCTTCTTTAATCTCCTGCAAAGAACCTGGGCTGGAGAGTAACCTGGAAACAGTAATGTACTCATGCCTGCCATTTGAAAGGTTTAGGATCCACTGCCCTAGACTACGAGACATGATCCCAAGTCAACCCATCTATGCCACTTAACAATCATTACATATTCAAACAAGGGGGTCACATCGCATGGCTTGGAACATACATTAGTTGGCTTCACGAATTCACTAAAATTTCCTTATTCAGAGTGAGATTAACAGGAGCTTCTTTATTATCTCGTTAATAACATCATCTAATGAGTCAATGGATTATGCTTCGGTCTCAAGCACCTGAAAGCAGTATCGTGGGTACGCCATCAACAAAAAACTTCAATGCACAATGCATTACGACCAGGGTTTCATAATTAACAGCTTTGTAGTTATATAATCGCAATCTTCCTTGGCCTGTGTGGTTGACATGTTAGTACGCCTCCTAGAGGTGTTATTGCGTGGGCCCCGGTCGAGGATCGGAACAACTGTAAAGAAGCGTGCTGCACGCAGGGCACGCTGCAGACTGTTAAACCCTCCATCGTACCCTGCAATAAATATCACGAACGAACTGAATAGTAGAATTTTGTATACAATATGTCGACAAGGGCCCTAGCACATTTCGAAAGAAGAAAAACCTAGACATGACGCAACCCGCCCGACGTATGCGGTGCAGGTAGGCTTTCACTGACCGGAAACTATGCGCCAAAAATGCGTTCGCAGCTGTGGTGTGTAATGGTGCATTCGCCCATGATGGGGTGGTGATCCTGCAGTTACCCCGCGTGCGGTTCCAGGGTATGCACCAGCCATCCATCGCATCGCGCATGCGATCCCTATAGCACCCAACGAGTGCCTTGCGGACACATCATCATCAGACTCACACATCGCTAAGGTGATCCCAGCAGGCCAGGGTCCTTGGTTGTGGTAGCGGCTTCGCACTACGCCACCAGCGCATTTCGCTTACCCCCTGCACCACCTAAACCACGTCGGCGGGTTTACCGGTACAGCTCTTTCGACTTCGCAGAGGGGCCGATGCCGACGGAATAATGAAGTGGCCTGACTTACGACCTCGATGCAGTTCTCTCATCCTGTCCGCTATCATCCAATTATCCCTGGAAGGGACAATGACATCATATCGGGGCGTATGTCATGTGCGAATAATCATATGACTTACGGTAGGTCGTGAACAATGAGCAAGGATCTTAATTTGCCTGCTGGACAACGTATGTTAGTGGCTGTAAAGTAACTTACCCCTATGTGATGGCTACCTGCATCAGAACATAATCTCGGTGAATGGCAACGGCAAGCAAGGCGTAAGTAACGGCTACGCGGCTCAAAAGCAAAAAACCACCCAACCGTAGTTTTTGACTTGGCATTGACTAGTCAGGGAAATGGTGTCAGGGAATAATGCCAAGATAAAGGCGGAGACTTCCTCAATTAACAAAGCAAGCTCACCGGAAATACTTTTCACGCCGTAATATACAGCCTATCCGTATATAATCAAACCTCATTCCAACATTGCCGATCAGCTAATATATCAGCTGCCACTTTCTCGTAATAATACAACAAGCCACCCTAGGGTCAGTCCAAGATGTCAACAATATTCAATACTAATATGATTTCTAGCTAATATAGATGTTAAAATACATCTATTTTAATTATAGACTACGCCTACTTTAACTGTTTTCTACAATATCCAGTTTTAAAACTCTAAAAAGTATTATATATGGTCTTTAAAGCCGTAATCTATAGTATCTAGAGCCGTAATCGATAGCTATTTTAGCTATATTTAACACCTAATT
>KV750642.1:0-14883 GCA_001692915.1 Glonium stellatum
TGTGTCGGGAAACTTATGTCCTGGTACTGTACTAAGATGATTAGAATGGAAAGTTTCATGTACCATATACTGCTGCGCTGCTGAGCAAAGGTGTGGCTGCGACTGAACCAATATTTCCAGTTTGGTTACAAAGACGGCCACATTCAAGGTCAACTTAACAGTCGTTGAAAAGGCCGGATATAAGCACAACTGACGTTAGCTCCAGGTCGAAAATTTTAACTGAGGAGAATATTTACGCAGTGCTATTTCCTTCCATGATGCTTTAATTTTCCACCAATGATTTGTATATTCTGACGTAACGAAAATGGTAATTTTGATATAGGATTATGGCTTTATTTTGACGCCTGCACTTGTGGGTCCGTATATGGTCAGTGTTAAGCTAAACCTCGTGTTGACCCCTGGAGAGGGTGTGTGAAGTTGACTTGCTTGGTTACTGCCACACAATAATAACCGTTAATAAGCTTCTTGAGCAAGAAATACTTCAAATTAATCCTGTCATCTGATTCCTATTCAGTGTAGTAGTGTGGAGTACCTCTGTGTATATATTATGAAATGGTACCATTTTGGATGGTCCACTCTTTCAAGGTATTACCTAGCATCCATATGACACTTCGTATTTAAGCCTAATCACACGTACATATAACTTACAGCTGATCAACAATGACTGGAGGTCACACTCGTGTCGGGTTTAAAACAATTGACAGGATAACCCTTCTCGATCACTTCTACGCAGTTAATCAGCCTAATGCTCCTATTGTTTGATTACGTAGGGAACGAGCTCTTCCGTCCTTACACTACCCTGCTTGTCTTCCCGTGGGATACGCCTGTTCCTTAGTTTACCCTTCTCAAAGAATATTTTGTAGACAAGTTGTGACCCATTTCTAACCCGCTGGTATCGCCGCTCTTGTCGATCACGGGGGCTGCGGCTCCATCTCCACCACGCCGCCAGCTCAAACCGACCCCACGCAGTAAGCCGAAGACTACCACGGCATTATTACTCTTGCTCGATTTTTACTAGGCGTTGACACCCTATGCTGCGTCGTCTAGGGCATTGGGCACTCGGCCTGCGCATCGAAGTTGTCGTCTTAGTGATGCCACTTGGTACAAAATTGATTGTTGGGAAAAGGATGATCTATTATTGAGGCTCTGCGGCAGGTATATATACCTGCCCCTGACTAATCTATATACGTAATCTTACACCATCGCCGTTTCCTCACGATCTTGTATCACCATTCACGAGCGGCATACTTAACGCCAAAGGCTTTGGTGAGAGATTAACGGAGACAACTTTGAAAGGCCGTGAAATTAAAGTTTGAAGTCTAAACTAGATGTCAAAGACACCTAGCTGTGGCTTGAGTCGATTGAAGAGGTAGAAGCTGGTAGGATGCCACTATTGGGCATTGATGCGTTCAAGTCCATTGATTAAAGACGTAATTATTTAGAGGTAGTAGGGATACCACATAAGAATCGCATGTTATTATATAGCTTTTATTGCGCTAGTGAGGCTGAACCCAGAGATCATATTCAGAGTATTACACCGAGATCGTTGCCGCATTTTGTAGCTTCGATGCATCTAGATTCAAACCTCACTGAGGTTTATAGAGATGGCTTTGACTGCACAGGAAATCCGAAGGAATAGGTGGAGTTTAGGGATCATCATCCCGCGAACCACATCGGGAACCGTTCAAGGAGAACGCAGAGGCCCAGACAGACCCCCCGAAGCGACGACCGCGCGTGGAACTGGTTCGAATATACTGTGGACAAACTCTTAGGTGTGTAGTAATAGCCTAGTACTATGTACTGCACTATAATGAGAAGTAGAAAGACGGGAACTTCTCTTACTAGATTTTTGGACTTTCAGTACAAAAGCTAATATACGAACAAGACGCTGGATCAACTTTAATCCATAGGCCAATACTCATGTACGCTGCGCATATTCTTCCAGAGCTGAAACCAGCACATAAATGGGAAAAGTGCTGTATTTACCGCTCCCCAAGCTATCAATATACCGAAGTTTAGGCCGATGCGTGAGTGGAGGCCAAAAAGTATTTGGCGACTTCCTTCGACAACTGTCTCAGAACATTATTGTTAGTCTAGCTCTGCTGATGCATATGCATTGGTCATGTATCTTGAACATTGACAAATATGGACTCACCTTGGTGCAATGGCCACGCATAGCCCCAGTAGTAGAACCGTGGCTCAATATCAATATCATAAAAGGATGTTGAAACGTTTGTAATAACCCAGAAGATTAGCCACATACCCATCCACGGTGCTCCGACGGCCATTGCTATGTTTTCACATGCTAACCCAAGGGCGATCATACCCCAGAAATTGATCATCCAGTACACGAGGAAAGTGCCGTGGCCATAGGCGACTGGATTACCATAGGCGATATCGGTTACCTGGGTCTCAGAGGTGATCGGATTGGTGTGTGTAAAATTAATCTGAAAAGCCATAGAGACGAACGAGTAGGCAAGGGAGAGAAAGACGTAGGCTAGCATAGTAGCGATATAACGCCAAACGATTAACTGCCAAAACTTGAGAGGCGGATGGTCTTTGGGATTAAGATACTGCATATGTATCGGAAGGTAAAATGAAAACGAGAAGAATGATATTATAATAAGATCTGCCAGTAATGTAAGCATTCAACATCACCCGAGGAAGTCTACAAGCTACAGAGCAATTAACGCTTACAAATTAGCCCAATGCTGACAGCAGGAATTGAAGTATAAGGATAGAAAGGCCTCAGGTTAAATTCGGAGAACCCGATGGCCGGGCTGACAGCTTGCGGTGCGGCTTGTATGTTGGCTAGTGTTTGTGAATTTGAGGCATTCTGCAACACTATTTCTGCCCAATTTCTGCCCACTGTGCTTACTGCTTCTCTGGTAAACATGCTAATTTGTGGAAGCATAAACTCATACCAGTTCGTATCATCCCGAGAATCCTGAAACACTAGTTGACAGGCTCCCATAGGATCATAGGAAGTGTTTCCCGTAACAACAGCTGAGTATAGCATTGCTGTAGCATTTGGATTGATAATGATTGCTGCCCATGCATCCCAGTTGTAGATAGCTTGGCGAACTTCCAGTGGATCATTGTTGAAGTGTGACGGGGGAAGGGATCCATATCCTAGGTGTGGCTGGCCAGAATTGACAAACTGTTTGCCCAGTTGAACAATGGCAGGCCCTACGATTGGTGGATGACCAACATCGTATGGAGGTATGCCGTCAAAATCAACAATATAAACGACTAATGAGGATATGTTTTTGTCAACGTGGAAAAACACACCCCAGTCTGCGACGCTATCAGTGCATTGATCTAATGTAATTAAATATGAAGTATGAACTCACATATAGACAGGACGGCTAGGATGAAAGCCATAAGCACCGCAGCTGGAGGGATTCGGTTAGCTTTAGTTGAGGCCGATTAATAATCCAAACATACTTGTGATAATCCACTTCATGAACGCTCTTTTGCGGACATGGCTGAGACGAGGATCCCAGAAGCCTACTGGTTGAGGTGGTCCTTCGTCCTTGCCACCTCTTTCGGTATCGTTTGTCTGATGATCATCCAAACCATCTTCTTCCTTTGAGCTGTAATCTTCTTGATCGGAGTCATGCTGGCGTCGTTTTCCGGTAAGCCCTGGCATGATAGGCAAGGCGTGTTTTAGTTACAAATCAGGAAAAAAGGAAAGAGGTGTAAAGAGTTACGGGAAAATAAGGAATAAGAGCTAAAGAGACGAAGTTTAAGCATAGTTACGAAATGACGTCGATAGCCTCGACTATCGAAAGAGAAAGGAAATGTCATTTGCGGCGGACTACGTCGGAACATGATGATCTCAGTGAATATCATGTAGTGATATTTCCTACTAAATTGCTGGTAGGCTTTCCGTGGAGTCTAGGGGCTTTACACCTTGAGCGGAGCGGTGATGTCAGATCGATCCAAGGTGGGTGGACGGCTCGGCTGCTCTCGCCTCTTTCATTCACTAAAGATGATGTGCGTATCTTACAGAGCTGCAGGAGCGTGAAACAACCCTTCACAACTCCATGTCATAGAATAATTTAAATTGCAAAGTTAACAGTGTAGGCGCTTAGGGTGAACAGGATTGTGTTATTTCGCAATTACTATCTTTCATTCCTCCATTAACCGTTAGCTATCGTTAACAACCTGTGTCCATGCCAATGCAACAAAGGAAAGGTATAGACTGAAGAGCCAGACTAACACCTAGCTGGCCTACTTCATTAAGCCAAGGGGTATATGTGAAACACCAAAACACCAGAAACGCATCCCGTAATTCATGTTGGATCATCGATAAGCACCATGTTCATGCATCTGGGTCGCTTTCTACAGCACTTGAGAATTCTGATAATGCACCTTTTAGTTCCATCATTTTGTTGCGGCAGTGGATAACTAAAATGGCGACCGCCAGGCTGTTCCAGACATCGTAGTCGCCCTGGCCGTAGTCGAATATGGCGACGGTCCGTAGAAAGGGTGTTTCGGCTTTGGTATCATAACTTACAAACCCCATGACTGTATGGCTTACGATTACACCATATATTGTTGGGAGCTCGTGAGAGAACTCTTCTTCGCTTGGCGGGTCTTCCGACTGCGAGCCATTCTCGTCTCCTTCCTCGTCGCGTTCTACGCTTGGACGTATGCGGAAAGTGTCGCGAAACCGAGATGCGGTATTGCCGAGTTTGCGAAGCATATTCTCTTGGAGCACCGATGTAGGCGTGTCTTTGTGTCCTGCCTCTATGGCGAGCATTGGGATGTTCGAGGACGCATCTACTTTGCCGTCGGTTGTCGCCCACCTATTGTAGGCAGAGATTCCTCGGCGAATGAGCTCTTCGGGGGTGCGCTGTAAAGACTTTGTGATTATGGAGTCACGAACGCGTGCTCCGAGTTCTAGGAGAGTCTTTAGGGCTTTGGTTGCTACAGGATAGAGTCAGCGTCTATCTTACGATGACAGCTTTGCTTTTCGAGTTGTAAATAAGTATAAATATTTGCTCGACATACCTCGAAAATTATTGCCATGCGCGGGTTTGATGAACGCCCTGTCCAGATTGCTGGTAAATAGGGTAGGAGGCATCATCACAAAGTCCATTGCCCAAGCTTCTGGCATTAGAGGCTCGAAGCCTCGCATACCTAACTTTTGGAATAGAAATATCGCGTCTTTACTCCACCCAGCCGCTTGCAATTCCTTTCCTTGTTTGTCTCGTCGCCTGCGTTCTGTCTCTGGATCGTAATCCTTGGCCTCATATTTATCTTCATCTACAACTATTGTCTCCTCGTTGGCATCAAAGGCCTCATCGTCAGATATACCATCAATTAGCTCATCAATCAAAGTATCGCCTTCAAAGTCGGTGTATGGTCTTTCCAACGAAGTTGGTGTAAGCGGGTGGTTTCTCTCGCCGGCTCCAGCGCTCGCGCTAGGAGTTGTTAGGTGCCAGCTGTTTACCCGCGCCGCGGGGCTCATAGAACGAGGATTTAGCTTTGGAACGGGCTTGCAAGGTGTCGGTAGAGCTTTGAATGGCTTGTCGCGACGTTGCTGGGTTTTGCGAGGAGAGATGTAGCCCCAGAATCGGTCGGAAATATTGCGAAGGAAAGCCATTGCTGAGTTGTTGTGATGATTTTGTGGATACAATATGCTAGGGGCAGACCCAACTCAGAAGTTGTTGTGAAATATAGGGATTTTTGAGGGCAGAATTGGGGTTCGGAGACGGGATGTAAACCAGAAAACGCGACGGATGCGAACGGGTTAAGGTGCTGAGGTCGACGAGTGCATATTCAGATAGTGTGAAAGCGGAAAAAGCGTAGGCCGAAAGGATTCCTGCCGTTGACAATGGTGTTGTCTCACATAATGGGTTATTGTTGTCTCTTCGATAATAGGACGGTTGCGGGTGACTCGTCGGAGATGGTTGGGGAAGGCTGGGAGATACGTGGACACGTGCATAGCTGGCCACGCTAGTCCACAGTGGGAATAAATTATACCCCGCCACCAAAAATTCTAGAGTAACGCTTTGCCCGCCACAACCCACCTTAGTACGCGAAGATGGCCCCCTCTGCAATTGTACCAGAAGAAATTACCACAACGCCTGCAGATCCGCAAGTTCTTTCGCTCCGTAAAGTCCTTACATCCGAGGCTGAACCCCTTGCGCGTCGCTTCCGCGCCCTCTTCTCCCTCAAACACCTTGCATCCCTTTCACCTCCAACATCTCAGACACTTTCCGCCATCGATGCTATCGCCGCGGCTTTCAACTCCCCTTCTGCGCTGTTAAAGCATGAACTCGCATATTGCTTAGGCCAATCTCGAAATGCTGCCTCGGTACCGTATCTGCGGCATGTATTAGAGGATAAGGCGGAAGATGCGATGTGCAGGCACGAAGCAGCAGAGGCGTTAGGAGCTCTCGGGGATCAGGGGAATCTGGATTTACTAAGAGAGCTAAGAGATGATGGGAGAGAAGTGGATGTTGTGAGAGAGACCTGTGAGATCGCAGTTGAGAGAATCGAGTGGGAGCACGGAGTGAAGAGAGCTGGTGAGAAACTTAAAAAAAGGTATAGAGCTTCTTAGGCTTTGTTTCGGCCTTGAAAGAGCTGATTTAACGAAATGAGCAAAAACTAATATAACATAGTGATTTTGCATCCATAGATCCCGCACCCCCCCTGCCGCAGGTTTCGCAAACGGCCTCAATAGCTGAGTTGCAAAAGACATTGTTGGACACGTCGTTGCCTCTGTTTCAGCGATATAGAGCCATGTTTGCTCTTCGTGACCTCTCATCCCCTCCGGATCTTCCCACTGCAGTCCCCGCTATTCAAGCTCTGGCACGAGGGTTTGGTGACCCATCTGCCTTATTTCGCCACGAAATTGCGTTCGTCTTTGGCCAGTTATCTCATCCGGCGTCAATACCAAGTCTAGTGGAGACACTAAGCAACACTGAGGAAGCAAGCATGGTACGACACGAGGCTGCCGAGGCTCTCGGAAGCCTTGGTGATGAGGACGGCGTTGAAGATATATTGAAGAAGTTCTTGGATGATCCAGAACAGGTTGTTAGGGATAGTGTGATTGTGGCTCTGGATATGGCTGAGTTTGAAAAAAATGGAGAAGTTGAGTACGCGATTGTGCCGGAGGTAGGGAAACCAATTAAGACATGAATAGGGGAATAATTCGACGCAGCTGTCGTTAGAACATGCATGGCAGGCGTTCAGATCGGGTGTTAGAATAGTCGGCAAGGGTGGGCATATGCATTGGTGGTGGCTTTGATGTAGACAGGTGCCAAAAAGTTTTTCGTACGCTCAATTGTTGGTGTTCCACCTATGGACGGAGATGTTAGCTGCTGAAGGGCTATAATATAACACCACAACATACTTATGGCCGCAATCGCAAATGTAGAAGACAGTAGTGCCTTCATCAGCACTACGTAATTGCTGAGTATAAAAGCGAACCTTTTCCCTTCCACACTTCTCACAAGTTTGATTGATTGTGGCATCCGTTTGCATATCCGCCTCAGTAAGCGTCTGTACTTCGGATCTCTTTGCGCGCAGCGACGACGGGAATGCGGTCGGCTTTGAACGTGTGACTACGACTTTGGAAGAGGTGTCTAATGGGTTATCAGCGGCTGAACATATGCAAGTGAAGCAAGATGCGAAGATTTCGCAACAAAGTAAAGTGAAAAATGTCGAGACCTTTACAAGAAGCGCCGCAGACATCACAAATCAGCATGGCTTTCCCATTACCCGAGCTGCCATCGAGGAGATTGCCGCAGTCAGTGCAGAATACCAGCGAACCGATTGCGGACATGGCTTCTGGAGATTTATCGAACAATCAGCAAAAAGTGTGACAATCGCGGAGATTTAGCAGCATTTCCACTAGTGGGGCGGAAGAAAGAGGCAGAATACCTGACGTTCAGTTCCCGTGCTTTCTCAAAGAAGAAGCCAAAAACATCCCTGTATTGTATGCCAGAATGTCTGGAATATTATGCGAATATCTGTACACTCCGTCGCGGCCGTCATGAGGGCGGGATCGTCATACGAGGGTACCATCATCTGTTCGATTAGCGCCCTCTTCTCCATCCCCATCCCTCACTACCTGGCCTTGGGGATCCTCCATCCACGCCGGTGACTCCCACCGCAAACTCCACCATGAACGGCACAAACGGAAGCTGGCATACGAACAATGGAAGGCCTTTGCCCTTCCGTCCTCCTACCGTTGATGAGGCTCTGCAGTATTCGCCTCTTAGCTCGATCGTTCCCTTCTGTCCCAGTGAGCAACCTTCAACGCCGCTTCATACTTAGCTATCGCACAGCAAAATATTAGTTTTAATGAGATCTGATACTGATTCATATCAAGGTATCATTCCGTTCCCCTCCGCTGGGCCACCAAGTTCCTCCGCAATCTTCACTACACAGGAAGAGCGACGTTCAGCAAGACGCGCCTTGGACTCCTTCAACACAGACAACGGTAGTACTCACAGCACTTCGGCCAGGTTACAAAAGACTCTTCAGGATCTACAACAACTTCTGAATGCAGAGGAGCTTACACAATTGTAAGGCTTTTCTGCTTAATCAGATATTGGTGGGGACAATTGAAGGCTGATACGGTCTATAGCAATTTTAAGAGCGCCCCTCACTTCGCTGGCAATCCGAATGACCGAAATGCGCCTCTATCTTTGAATGGAGCCCCTAAAACAAAAGAACTTCAGCTCGGCCAACTCGCTAAGATGGTCCTGAACAACACAAACATTTCTTTCAGATGTAGGCCCCTGCCCAATACATTTATCCAAGTCCGATAGCTAAGCTTTTTAGACCCTACGCCTGTTTCGCCCACTAAAACTTCCCGGAAACAAGACACTTCCAATAGAGCTCCTCAACAACCGCCCCCTAAATTGCAACCTCAGGTTATTATTCGCAATGAGGCATCGTCCAAACAAAACCCAGCAATCCAATCATCGCCCAACATTAAATTCACGCATCAGCAATCCCCTGCCGAACTATCCATAGTCAGGCCGGCTGTCATAATCCCGGGACTACCGTCGTCATCGCAGCGTGAAGAATACGAAACCTTTCCTCATATCGACGCTCATGATGCCTTTTCGAAGAAACGGAAGAGAGAAGATGTTGCTGCAGACAATGAGCCACTGGCTCTTAGCTATGACCAGAGACAGAAAGCAGATGCGGCCGTAAATAGTCTTCGGGGTCTACTACAGGATATTTTCGAGGCAGAAGACCAATACCAACCGGACACTTCTGGTTTCATGTCCTCAAATGCAGCCAATTTCTTCACTCCTAATCCAACGGGAGAATCAGAGCGTCCCGTTCTGGTACATTCAATCCAGACTCGCTTAGAGTCCGCGGTCCAGAAGGTTATTTCTGCTGGGAGAATAGCTACGATACCAGTGGACTATTTGAGTCGAGTACAGAGGCTTTGTGAAAGCTCCATAACAGCAGTTAATGATTCTTCTCTTGCCATTGGGGCTGAATGGAGTGATAGCGACATAGAAGAGTGGCTAGCACGTATATCAGTGACCGAAAATGGGCTTCAAGCCGCCAAGATTATGCTCAGGGTCATGACAGCTGGTCGTGAGGAGAAGCAGATTTACTCGGAAGACCACCTACAGGCCGTCATAACCATCCTGAAGCATGTGCTTCAAACATGCCTCGTTCCAATTGTGGAAGCCCGGAGTACCGATGGGGGATCTGATATTTTTAAGCTTGCCTCGGTCCAGAAAAAATCCATTACAACACTGTTACAGGTATGCGGGAGAGTACTAAGGCTCCTTGGCGACCTTATCATAAAGGTAGACGTTATGGACCATGCGATAACCTCTGTCGAGTATATATCGACTATGTTGATATTTGTAGAAAACGCCCACAGTGAAAAAGATTCCGCGCTTGGCATTCAGAGATTTGAGCTCGTGCGGCGTATTGCCATGGATGTTTTGGCAAAGATATTCGCTCGTTACGAGGATCAAAGGACGTTCATCTTCGATGAAATATTAACTTCTTTGGAGAAATTACCGGTTACTCGCCAAAGCGCAAGACAGTTCAAGATGATAGATGGAAAACCTATCCAATTAGTATCAGCATTACTCATGCGACTGATACAAACAAGCGCCACAAGGTCCATCAAGGATAAAAAGAAGACCAGTCAAAACTTGACTGAAGGGGATGAAGACGAGGACAGTACATCTGAAGCGGATGAAAATACTCCGTCGAAACGCACGCGCCCTACCAATAGCGGCTGCAACGATTCATTACAAAGCTTGTCCGGTATTGTAAAGCGCCTCCATGACGATACGCTAAAGAACGCATCGTATCTTGTGAACTTCATGGTTCAGCGGGCACTAGGTGCTACTAAAACAGGAGACCAGCCTTACCGTAATCTGCTAGATATCTTTATCGAGGATTTCCTAAGCGTGCTTGGTTCTCCGGATTGGCCTGCCGCGGAAATACTTCTTCGAACGCTCCTATCAGTCATGACGCATCTAGTTCAAAGCGATAAGTTTGCAGTACCAGCGAAAAACATGGCACTGGATCTCATGGGCCTGATGGGCTCCGGAATCTCCGATTTAAAAATGCACGTTAAGCAAACTACCCGAGCTCTAGACACGAGCCAATCTGAGTTATCTGCTCGATTGATCCGATTATCAGAAGAAGTCTTGGAAGATAAAGTTAATGAAACAGATATTCTGGAATTTGAAGGACCGCATCGAATTGTCCTAGAGTATCTACAGCTGTTAGCGCGAGACGACGATCCTCAGTTGCAGAGTGCACAAGGTTGTCATATTACGCTATGGGCTAAACATGTCTGTAATCTTTTGGAGGCGGACGATGGCATTGATGACTATGAGCGCTCTACGCTAAAGTCACTGGAGAAACAGCTCAAGCATATGATCTTAGATCCTAAGTGGCTAGCAGCCGAATAGTGAGTGGCTGTGCGTCCTGTGTCGAAACATATCTGCTAACTTTTCGGGAAGTGAATTTGAGCCTGTTTCTACCGTACAAGGCCGTCTTGCCGCAGGCATTACTACACTCCGTATGCCATTTTGCAAGTACCTGACCAGTATTTTCAGGATGCTCCTAAGCTCAATGACAAGTAGTCATGCTACGATGAAAAGCCGTAGCTTGAAAAGTGTCGTCCAACTTCTCGAAAAGGATCCCGACATTCTGGACGATGATGTTGTTCAGCGGATTATTCGATTGACGTATGATTCCTCCCCATTAGTCAGAGACTCCGCTCTCATGATCCTTGGTAAATGCCTCACCTGGAAACCTGACGTTGAGCGTAAAAACTTGGACAAAATAATTGCCCGTGCTGGTGATGCAGCAATTGGTGTCCGTAAGCGCGCTATGAAAATACTCAAGGACATATACCTGCGAAACGAGGGAAAAGACGTGAAGTCCGCAATCGCTGACGCTTTGTTACAACGTGTCAAGGATCTCGATGAGAGTGTTGCAGAGTTAGCCCGTCAGACATTCGAAGAAATCTGGATATCGCCATTCCACGAATCAACCAAAGTGGACCCAGTCAAAATGAAACTTGCTCTTCAAAATCAAGTCTCGCTCATCGTCCGAACTGTGCAACGCGGCGAAAGCGTGCTTTCTGTTCTTGAAGCCTTATTGCAAAATGTCCTTTCTAACACCTCAAAGCACGCAGCTGCAAATTTCAAAATTTGCAAGGACATGGTCGCCGTAATGTTTGACGGGGTCATTGACAGTGATGAGTTACCTGATAAGCCTGCCCAAGCACACATCTTGCAAACATTGACTATTTTTGCAAAAGCAAACCCGAAGCTTTTTACAGGAGAACAGCTTGAGTCACTACAACCGTATACGCAAAACATCGAACAGTCAGACAACCTGCTAGTTTACCGCTCGGTTCTTATTATCTTTCGCCACGTCTTCCCTTCCCTTACTTCCTATCAGACCAGCTTCCTTAGCACCGTTCAGGGTGCCTTGATGAAGTATATAGCTAAGATGGGCAAAATGGAGCTCAACGAGATTGCTCAGTGCCTCTGGATTATTAACGGGGTCTTGAAAGATACAGCTGAACGCTTGGTTCGCCTTGTCTGCTCGGTAATAGCAGGAATTGACAAGGAAAAAACAAAGAGTCCTCTGGATGACGCAACGACAAAGAAAATAGTCAGATACTTGACGATTCTAGGCTATTTTGGAAAGTCCTGTGACTTTGAAAGTCACGTGGATTTATTTAAAGCGAAAATGCCTGGGTGGAAAGGCACAACTGTTGCTGGCCTTATAGTTGACACGATTTGCCCTTTTACACGGCAGAAACACCCCCACACGTTACGAGAGCAGGCCTTTGAAAGCCTTGGGATGATGTGTCAAAGTTGGCCCAAGCAATTTCTTCGATCCGATGTTACCACGGCTTTTGATCTCGTCTTCGTCAATAATGATTCAAAGCTGGAGCGCATTGTGCTGTCGCAGTTTAGCGGGTTCTTCGCACTTGAAGAGAAGCGGTCTGAAACAGGCGCTGAAATTGCCGTTGGTGAAGGCGCAGTCCATGGAACTGAAAGACTAGGGATTTCTTTGGTTGCCAACGACAACGATGGAGTGTCAACATTTATTGCGCAACGATTTTTGACACACATCGTTCGCATTGCCTTAGGTACATCAGATGAGCTTGCGTTGACAGCAACCCAGATCATCGTAAGCATTAATCGCCAAGGGTTGGTCCATCCAAAGGAATGCGGCCCAGCCCTTATCGCCCTTGAGACATCTCCGGACCCCGCGATCTCGAAAATTGCCTTCCAGGAGCATCGAAGTCTCCATCACAAACATGAAACTATGTTTGAGAAGGAGTACATGAAGGCTGTGTCCCAGGCATTCGATTACCAACGAGATGTTCTACATGATACCTTCGGCGCGACTACTCAGCCCTTCACATCGAAGTTGCATCTACTCTTTGAGGTGTTGAAAACAGGAAATAGCAAAGTCCGGAAGAAGTTTCTTTCTAACTTATGTGAACGCATAAACTTTGAGCTTCCAAAGCTTAGCAGCAAAGGTGAACCGCCATCAAGCCTTCTGTATGCTCGCTTCTGCATACAAAATCTCGCGTTCTTTGACTATGCTCGTGTAGATGAGATTTTGCACCTCGTATCATGTTTAGAGAAGGTGGTCACTGGAACAGGTACTGTCGTTGCGCACGCGATTGAGACCGAGATACTTGGGATTCGCCTAGATCCAGAACCACATCTGAGTCAGCAAGTACCTGCGACATCTACTCCTAATACCCAAGCTACTATCCTCCTGAAAGTTGAGTCAGACATCGTACGGCCGGAGCCTTTTATCAAAAATACGGTGAATGAAGCTCAGCTTCGCCACCTTACTACCGCAACCATGATTCTAAGCATGATTTGGGAAACACGAACTTTTCTTCGTCGTCTGTGGGGCTTGCATAAGCAACGTGACGGCAAGTCAAATTCTAAAACAACAATCAAGGACCTAAACAGGGCTCCTACTAAAGCCCCCGGTGTGACGGGTGACAAGTATTGGGAAAGAATCTCGGAGATAATGAACGCACTCGACAGTCCGGACGCTATGATGGCGCAATGTAAGACTTTTGCGGAGCTACTTGCTGTGGATAATGAGCTTAAGGTCGCTTCTGAAGATGACGAAGAAGCAGAGCTTGCCAGAGCGGCTGCCGGATATGAAACTCCTAGTGACGACGAGAACGGGGGTGAGAACGTGCTACCCAGCGGGGGAGCCAGAGGGAGAAAGAGGAAAGGATCGATGAGCGCCGCGGGCACGCCGAAGAAAGCGAAGAAAGCAGGAACCGGAAAACCTCGTGTTCGACCAAGAAAGAACCGTAGTGGTTCCAGTGTAACGCCTGAGGGTGATGGTTGAGGTTGGAACTGATAGTTGGCCTCGTGGCGTTACACTTCCTTTCGGCCTCGTAGATCCAAATTATGGGCGTTCGACGGTCAGACCGTTCAGTCATAAGCAACAGCGCAGGAACGTTGCTAACGTCGCCTACCCTTTTTGAGATTTGTGCGACACTTATAGGTTTCCTAAGGCTGGTTAGGCTTTTGTGCTTTCGTCTTTTAATGATTCCCTCTATGTTCGAGTATTAGCGTTAGCAGCTTAGTTTTTTTGCATGGAGATCGGGCCTACGGAATTAGGCGTTCGTGCGCCAGGGAAAGAATCGCTGGAGTAGGCACACTCGGAATTATCTAGGCGTTATTGAGGCAATGGATTGCCTTTTGCTCAGGGAACAGGCGATGGAAAATGACTCATCGTCACTATGAGTACAGGCATCGATATATCAAATCATACGATTCAATAATCAAAAGTTATGATTAGCGTCCTTTCATTTTTACAGTGGTCCGGGAAGCTCGAGTAGATAGAGAGGGTTGATATAACCGAAAACCAAGGGCTCTGACACTCTGACGCTGGTTAAAAGACGAAATATTCACAGAGCGAAGTCATTTGGCTAAAACGGAAAGCCATGATTCCAAGCCATGCGACAATTCTCCGATGCACTTAGGTAGGGCTGTGCCCCCACTGCATAAGCCTTGCCTAGACGCCAACGCAGATCCACCCACGTGCCACCCAGCTGGGGCGATCGGCCGTTGTCTTTATCTCATAAATCAGACCCTCCGTGGATCACTTTGGGGGGGCATACTACTTCTTATCCAAAAAAATCTTCCACGAAGGGTCTAAGGGCTTATAGTCCAAGCTTAGTAAGAGTTAAAAGTTATATTTAAAGGCTGCTCACCTGCTTTTTATACTAATTGTGGCCGCCAAGTTATCTTACTGGGCTCTTGCTATTCTACTTATTGGCGCTGCTGTAGTCTCCATAAATATATTATGGCTTAATTAATCGCCAAATAATCTTACCTAATTAAGGTATATAAGCTAATATTA
>KV750645.1:0-21886 GCA_001692915.1 Glonium stellatum
GGGAGGGGGAGGGAGGGGAGGCGTCACGAGGCGCGCAGCGCGGGCTCTGGGGTTTGTCACTCCAGGCCGGTCATTTGAGCTACTAGATGGCTTGCGCCGGTTTTCTAGCCTCGTGTTGTGTGACGGGGGTTAGTTGGACCTATCTGCCGGCTTTTGATTTCTAAGACGACGAAGGACGGAGTTGGACGTTATATGGGGGACATTAGCTTCCTAGTGAAAATATTTTATAGCCTTTTTACCAATCGCAAGGAGCCGTTGCTTCTCGTTCATTTTTTGGAGGTGGTAAAGTGGGATATGTGGCGCGGGGTGAGTTCTAAGGGTGGTTTAGGCGTGCTTGATCCAGCAGATAGATTGCATGGTAATAAGTAGCTTTGGGGTAGCCGCTTTTTGATAATTGTTCCTTGGCCTAACCCGAGGCTTGGTGCTGTGCTATCGCTAGTATTGGGAACTAGCATGTTGCGTAACATGTGTCTTGTTGAGGGGTCGATTGGACAGATCTGCAATATTAGATTCTCAAGATTAAACCTGGATTGGGAGGCATGCAGAAGGGATGCTGCAAGGTCCTATCAAGGAAAGAATTTTTTCCACCAAAACAGAACAGCAGAATACAAATTATGCTGGTCTTGGACTAAAAATGAGCTTTGTGTAAAAGTATTGGAGGATTATACTTTAATATGGAAGATTTACGATTATAAAAATTATTTGCTGATTTCAGTCTTACTGGGTTCTTCAAAATAAATGCCGCATTATTCAAGCACGTCATGCAGCGCGAAAGCGACAGTCGCAAGGAGCAAAGGGTTGAAAGACGTCAAGAAAATGCGCTAACCAACTAATAGCTGAATTATGGAAACCACCAGGTAAGTTTGTAAGTCGGGAATAGAATAGACTGGCAAGAAAAATGGGAAGGGAATGAGAGAGAGACAACAACCAGAGCTAGAGTTGAGAGATCCAAACTGCCAAAGAAGAAAAATAAACAACCTGGGTATACTCGAAAGAACATACGAATACTCCAGTAAGAACGCCAGAAGCCGCGAGGCACCCAAATCTCAACTGTCCACTATCAGATATTTTGTGCCGCGAGGCCTCCGCTCTTAATGTAATAATGATATAGTCCGCGAGGACAATGGGTTCTGTGGGTGTCGTAACTTCGTGAAATGCGTAGAGACATGTCTCTACGCCACATTCGAGCTTTATATCCTCCGTTCGAGGTGTTCTACGCGTGCGCGGAAACCTTTCACTATCTCGCCGATGCGCCGTACCTTGTCGAACTCAACCTGGAGCTCGTCGATTTGCTTGAGAATTTCGCGGAAGCGGGCGATTTCTGCGTCGGCCATTTGGATCGCGTTGCCCGCGCGGTCGTATTGGATTTGTGTTGCGGTTTGTGTTTGTGTGGTCAGCTGAGAGGCTGAAGGTCAGTACGATGAGTGTTTCTGATTGGGTTCAACAGGCGCATGAGGCTTGGGGATATCAAATGCTCACGGTTTGCCATCTCTGCTGGATGGAATACATTAGACGGTCGAAATGAGAGCTTAAGGCCTGGAGACTGGTTGGATCGAGCAAAAGACGTCCTTGGCTGGAGGCATTGCTGGCGGCTCGCGATGAGGAGTTGCCGGCCTGTGAAAGAGCGAGAGCTTGGTGTTGGCGGAGTAATTGAATTTCGCCCTGGGTGAGGCCCAGTTGTGTGTCTGGGATGGAGTTGGCGGGGGAGGCCATTAGACGTCTTTCCTACGGAGGCCATGTCATTGTCGGACCAAAGACACGATGCTCATGGTGCCAGGCGCGGGCTGGAGAGAGCGCCGTGTCTCTGGCGGTAGCTGGCGGTGACAATATGACCGTGATAGGGAGGGGTGTAAGTCGCACAGAGCGAGGTTGAGGAGAGACATGGGGAAGCCAAGACCACTCTGTTTTCTTTTTGTGGTCTCATGCAGGCCCCCCAGGAGCCCAGCATTCCAATAGCAGCTCGCCAGACGCCTTTATAGAAAGCCAACTGCAGCCCTACACACCGCATCACCGTCTGCGTTGTGCTGGTCCGGGACCTGTGCTACAAGCAGGTACCGTGCAGCGTTCAAACCGCTCCGTCACCAGCAATTGGGCGTCGACAGACGCATCTGTATGCTCCTCGGCTGTCCCTGTTGCCAGCAGCGATCTATACTCCTTCTCTTATAGCTTGTCTCTCTCTTGTGCGACTTTTGTGCTACCCTTTCTTGGTGCGGAGTTGCCCTGTCCGCTCACGCATTCCCGACCTCCTAGGCAGCCGGGGGGCATATGGGAAAGCTCCCTTGAGCCGATCAGCTATGCCTCATAGGACCTGAAATGCTGCATCTTTGAGCATGCTTAGCTAGACGGCGCAGGTTCGCAATAATACTCGGATGCGTCCTGGAGTCGTTTACCTTCGCCATCCCCGTCATCCACCACCGGCGGCTCTGCTTGAACATGGTGGAGAGGGCTAAGCCCGGAAGCCAACACCACTTAGATCTACGGAGAGTACCAGGCCGAGCAATCCTAGTGATCGTATAATCTACTATCGTCATCTAGGAACGGGGGCCCGGAATTTGTTGACATGATGGCCTTGCCATTCGTGGCGAACACCCCGCTTGAGCTTGGAATTTTTTTTGTCCACAATTATGGTGAAATAAAAGGCTCGAAGCTCTCCAATCCTCTTAATTCAGATTCTTGTCCGCTCTTCAATCTTTCCGCATCTCAATTGCTATAAGATGAGGCTCTTTTTATCTGCTTTGAGTTTTGCGGCTGTAGCATCTGCAACAATTCTTCAAAACGGCCAAGTGCGTGATGTTGTCTATCCAGACACGACAATTGCTTCAGTGGCGGACGATCAGAGCTGGAGAACTTATGGACCAAACGCGAGTGAGATTTCTTACAAGGGAAGATGGGACAACAAGCATATCTCATGTGAGTGCCTTATACGAACTAGGATCGTTAGCCACTGATTCTCATGCGGTTTCTAGGGTGGTCGTGGGTACTACTAACTTCCACTCGACGCTGTATAAAGTAGGCTTATCCAAAGTTAGAGCTCCTGGCCTGAAATTTGGTTTCACTGGGGACAAAGTGAGTTAATACCTAGAGGGTGAAAGTGAAAAATGCGAAGAATTCGCACGCCCATGAGCGATTCGCGTTAGCAGCATGAGGGGCCAATCCATAATCTATATTGCTTTCCCTCTCCAGTTTGAAGCAGCTACTCCTTTAGCGAGCTTTCCCTGAATCTTAGACATCAATTCACTCAATCTAGTGAGCTCCATCTCTAATAGTTTAAGCTCAATTAGGTTGCTATCAGCTTTGGAAACTATACTTCCCCTGGAGTCTTGGTCGCATACAGAGTGGACGGTCAAGATTGGGTAAGCATTTCGTCCTGCTTCAAGTGAGGGTTTGAGCGTCTGTTCACATTTGTTAGATGTTTACCAATGTCACGGGAAATTCCACTCATCAGCTCATATCTAGCAGCACAACTGGCTTTAATCTTACTACGCAAGCTCAGCTACCACAAACACTAGAGCTCCGGGTTACCAATTGGGCATATGGCGTTCAAATTGCTGGTGCTCATGTCAGCTCCTCAGGCAAATTGATCAAATTACCAAACTACTCCAAAACGATTGAGGTTATCGGGGATTCGCTCAGTGCAGGATACTCTGCTACGTACGAAGGTTTATCGTCTTATGCCTGGGGGCTTGGTGCTGGTTTCGGGAATGTCGAGTTTTCTATCACGGCATATCCGGGTATTTGCTTGGTAGACGCCAACTGCTGGGGAAACGCTCGTGGTCAGGCCTACCAATGGTATCATACGTCGGACACATCTCCGCGAGCAGTAGAAATCTACGGTGATAATCCGGAGGTGTGGAATTTTCGCAAACATCCTGCGGCCGACATTGTTGTCATCAACTTGGGCACCAACGACAATAACACGCACAACAACATCACAAGCGAGGAATATCTTCGAAGCTACCTTGAGTTTGTACAAGGCGTTCATCGAGTATACCCAAATGCAGATATAATCCTAGCATCTCTCTGGAACGGATTCGACCCTGTTGGCAATAGCTATGCACAAGTCGGTGCATTTATCGAAGAGATTCAGGAAGTGTATAACCATTACAAACAGACTGGGTTCGTTCACTACTTCAATACCACGGGTATTATGCAGCATAATGATATTGTAGGTTATCCAGAATCACTCATTTTATTAAATTTCTCATAACTTATCATCGTAGGGTCCTCAATACCACCCCACAGACGTCGGCCATATAAAGGTTGCTAGCCACCTGATGCAGTACATCAAATTAAATTTCGGATGGGAGCTTGGTGCTACCGGACCAGAGATTCAGCACGGTAAGGATTCCAGCTTACTTCCAATGAGAGATAGAATGCTGATAAACGATTTCTTAGACACTTTATACTGGAATGACCGTAAGTAGTTCTAGCGAGTCACCATTGTACACGCTTGCTAACTCTGCCTAGAAACAAATTACTGAGACAGATAGACACGTTCAGGTGAGCTGGAAATATTGCGCGATGCTTTTTATACGGGATTCAAAATCACGAGCCAATTTTAATGCGTGTCATCTTCTCTTCATATTTAGTGGAGAGGTGTTGACCGATTTCCTGTAACACAAAGCTTGGTCAGAGGTACCCTGTTTTCCTGCTTGAGGATGTGGGGATCGACAACGTCATGCAGTAAACATGACGCCAAGCTTAACATCCAAAGTACCTGTACCTTCAACTTCACCTAAACTACAAAATTCTTAACAATATTTTGCCTCAATTGCGAATTACCTACCTAGACCTGCTTCTTTGCGTTTAATTTCCTTAATTGCTTTATCCACTATGGCTGCAATTCAAAAACACCACAAGCCTCACCCAGAAGCTCGCAAATATGGTGCCTACCAAAGCGAAATCTACAAGCGCGGCATGTTCGACAACATTGTGCCCACCGTAACCACAAATCCGAACCAGCTCGAGGCTCAGGCTAAGGAAGCCATGACGTCTCGGGGTTACAACTACGCCGCCGGCGGGGCGGGCGAGAGAGCTACAATGGATGCGAATAGGCTAGCTTTCCGGCAATGGAAGGTAATGAGGTTCTCTCGCCTGTTAGATATGCCAAACACGGCAGAATAGAACCCGACGTGTTCCTCTAGGAGTGCATTTCGTGTAACAGTTGGATTAACACATGTCAGTTCATCCCCCGGATGCTCCGCCCAACCACACATCGCGATATCCGCACGACTATTTTTGGCGTGACTTATGACTCGCCGCTCCTCATTGCACCCATCGGCGTACAGACTATCTTCCACGAAGACCGGGAGCTCGGTGTCGCAGAGATCGCCGCCGAGCTAGGTATGCCATACATCATGAGCACGGCGGCCTCGTCATCGATCGAGGAAGTAGCGCAGGCGAGTGGGGATGGTCCGAGGTGGTTCCAGCTATACTGGCCGCAGGAAGACGAGATAACACTATCAGTAAGCCCGCCTACGTTATGCTTTTACGCCCAAACTTCCCTTCTTCCCCACCCCCTCTTCCCAACATAGTAAACGCAGAGAATGAAGGAGTTCAATCGGCTGACCCGGCCCAGATCCTCTCCCGCGCCCGTAAATGCAACTTCTCCGTCCTCATCGTAACCCTCGACACCTGGGCGCTCTCCTGGCGCCCCTGGGATCTCGACGCCGCCTACGTGCCATTCATGAAAGGCATCGGCGACAGCACCGGCTTCACCGATCCCGCCTTCCGCCGCATCTTCCAGTCAAACCACCCAGAGCACAAGTCTGTCGACGAAGACGTGCATGCCGCGGCGCTGGACTGGCAGAGCCACATGTTCTCCGGGAAGGCGCACACGTGGGACCAGCTGCAGCTGCTCAGGGATAACTGGAAGGGCCCAATCGTGCTGAAGGGGATTCAGCATGTGGATGATGCGAGGAAGGCGGTTGAGGCGGGGATGGATGGAATTATTGTGTCGAATCATGGTGGACGCCAGTTGGATGGCGCGATAGGCTCGCTGGAAGTGCTGCCTGAAATCGTAGATGCTGTTGGTAAAGACATCACTGTACTGTTTGACAGCGGGGTCCGCACCGGAGTTGATGTAATCAAGGCGTTATGTCTGGGCGCTAAGGGAGTTTGTATTGGACGGCCGTGGGTCTATGGGCTTGGGATAGCGGGGAAGGCAGGTGCGAAGGAGGTTTTGCAGGGAATATTGGCGGATCTGGATCAGAGCATGGGATTGGCAGGGATTGAAGACATTGCGGGATGTGAGAGAGCAATGCTGAGGAGGGTGGCTTATGGGGCTGACGAGAAGTCGTCGAACTAGAAATTTAAGAGAAGCAGCTCACATCAGCGCTGTGTATCTTAGCACTCCCAAAGTGAGGAGACATAAAGGCGATCGTAACTTAGGTGTTGGGTCTACAGCTTCTGGTGGATAAACGTGCGGGAGTTGCATTATCTTATCATTGGTGTCTAAGAGCTGAATATCTAGAGAAGTAGACATAGAAGCATTGCATATTCTTGAAAGAGTGAAAGCAAAAAGACATAGCCTCGAAGCCGATCGATGGGATTGGAATTTCCATGACTTTCGCAAATAATCATAATGCAAGGCAGAGACTTAGTTAGAGTAAACATGGGGAACCAGGAGCTGTAAAAACAAAGAAAGACAAGCATACTGACAGGTAGTCGTACATACCAGCAAAATGGTGTAATAACAATTAGAGGAATCGAATTGAACGGCCCCCATCCGTTTATATTGCAATTAAGATCGTAGGTGATTCACCGTTCATGTAGTCGTAATGTCCGAATCTCACAGACAGCTGAAAATCTCAAACAATGTCGGCTTCCTCAATAGTCTTGACAACTCTTAACCCGATCTCGCCAAAGTGCTCATCCTGGCGAACTGTCAACAAGCCCTTTGTCGCCAAGGATAGCGTATGCAGCAGTGCCTGCGCAGCTACGACTCTCAGATTCATTTGTGGAGGCAACAACTCTTCAAACAAAACTTCATCAACATCCGCCGCTGCCTCCGCCTGCAAGAAATCTGCCTCTAGTCCTTCTTGAAGGCGTTTGCGTTTCTCTTCAATCCCATCATGGACAAAAGCGAGAAAGTTGATACCTTCGGCATCTAGTGCATCAAGAACCTTCTGACCAATCCGGGACTCGATGGGCGGAGGGTCAGCATAGAGGTCTAAATCGTCTTTAGTACCCGCTCCAATGTAGCCAAAGTCTTCGCCACTGAGGCTACCGAATTCATCTTCACCTTCAAGACTTCGTAGAGCTTCAAGACCACCTGGGCGCCCACGGTCGTGGAGCGGTGATGCACTGACCATGCGACTCATTCGTCGACTAAGTGAGCCTGGAAGCCCGCTAAGAGAACTTGGTCCGCCGGCAGATGTTGGAAGGCCAGACGGAAGAGCTGACCTTCCGCGTACTACAGATGAGCCACGAATAGATGCGGAGATGTTCCAAGGCATGGTAGAGAAGAGTTGCTGATCATCAAGCGCCGAAGGAGCATCTCTAGGCATCTCGACATCTTCATCCCCCATTGGCGCGAAGACGCCTTCGTCTAACTCCATATTATCGCCTCGACCGACCTCATCCTCGTTCAGTCGACGACGAATGCGGCGCGATTCACCTTCGGTGGCTTCATCGATGCCGCTATCGCGGTCACGTTTCTGTCTAGCTGCAGCTACTCTGTTGATGCCTGTGAAGGCCTCGAAAAGCGCGTCGCCATAGAACATATCAAATGGAGTCTTTATCTCCGAGTGGCCAAACCGACGTCCAACATTGCCTATCCCCGATCCCCAGATCCAGAATTCGGCATTTTTTTTAGCTTGGGCCACGGCTTTATGCTGCATTTTGACACGCGTAGCTTCAGCCATGTTTTGAAGGTAGTCCGTATTCCAGCGTGAAAGGTCACTATTACGAAGTTCCATGGTCTGATCGAGGGGAATGATGCGTGCGGGACGGCGTTTATGGCGCATTGGAGCTCCTATGGTGGAGGAAGTCTCGTGATTTGCTGTTTTGGCAGAGGGAGTGTGCTCATCGCTGGCTTGACGGATAGCAGATGGGAAAGCCTCACCTTCCGGGAGGATATCAAAGTCATTTCCTAAGTTGGGCATCTCGACATCCATGTAATCCTCGCCGAGCTAATATCGGTTATTGTTGTTAGCTTCCTTAGAAAGATATCCAAAACATCGCAAAACCCAACATCGCCTGAGCCTCAATTTCCCAATGTGCACTTCTTTTTTAAGGAGACTACCCAATATCCGACATTCAAAACAGCTAAACAGTGAAACTGGATTTGTTCAGATAGAAAGTAACTTACATCAGCCCCAACCCTCAGCCCTTCCTCGTGCTCTTTTCTAACTTTGGCACTGGCTACAGCATCACTTCCTAGTACAGGACGACCAACTGCAGCCGATGTGCTTCTTATTCGCCGGACAGGGGTGAACTCGAACAAATTACCTTCAGCATCAAAGCCGAAGTCTGCATCAGGCTGGAATCCATCGTCTTCTCGTCCAACGATACTACTAGGACCGGTGAATCTACTTGTTCCACGACCATCATCACCCTGTACCGCAAACCCACCTATGTCCCTATGGTCTCCGGTATCAGAGGAAGGAATAATAAGACCTCCAATAGATCCTTCGAGAGGCTGTTCGTGGTGAAAGTTTTGAGAGCCGTAAGGAGTTACTAAAAGTGAATCCGAGCGTTGAGACTCGTCAGGAAGAGAGATGGTGAGGTTCGCAAGATTCACCAGATCGTGATCAAGCGGTAGGAGAGCGAAGTCAGGTAAAAAGGATGGATCGTCTTCGAGGATTAACTGATCGCGCCTTAAAAACATTAGCAAGGAGTAACTATAACAACTTTGGTATTCTCACCTCGCTTTGCCAGCTTCCGGGTCAAGCTCAGCATTTCTAACGATCTTCATCATCGTTCGCATAGCATTGTGCGCATTTTGCGCGTCTGCAAGCACGTATCCACATTGCTGGAGGTAGACTCGTGAGACGCCGTAGCTTTAAAATTGTCAACAACCGCCCGAGACCATCAAAAGATCACATTGATGTGAAATGCCAGCTCACAGAAGATTGCTCTGCAGACGCAGCGCCATTGGAGCGTCTGGCGCTTGTATTGTTTGGCATGCTTTCGGGACGTTCACGTCGAGGATCGCCTTTCGATTGATTTTTTTAAGCGTGGACTTAGAGCCAAGGGTAGCAATGAGCCTTGCACAATAAATTAACCCCATGAACGCGAGATGTATGGCGGAGAAATGCAGCTTACCAGACTGTAGCAACTCCGTACTTGCGCGAAGTGAGAACTGAAATAATAAGCTCTACAAGACCACTATGTTGGAGTGAGGGGAGGCTTACCTTCATGACTGTAAAACATTGCACATGTGATAATGCACTATTACAAGTTTGAAATACACATATAAAGGTTAGGGACGAGGGGTAGACGCGTATAAGATAGAGTGCAGGACGTAGCGTTGAGACTAGGAGTAGAGGGTTAGGTAGACACGTGGAAACGCCTTCAAAGCGCGCAACGTGAGCAAATGCGCGTTATGGGCGATGTGGCATCACAGATAATTGAGAGAAACGCGCTACGACAGTCGAAAAGGCGAAGTCATCTAATCATTTCTAACACAGTTCTGAGTACAATGCAGCATCTAAACCCAGTCATGCTCTCGTTTCATGCTATGCAAAATAAACACTCGCCTTGCCTAAGGGTGTCAAGTCCCCGCGGAGACTAAGAACATGGACATCAAGACTTCATGCTTTGCTCTCTATTTTCTCCTCTTCTTCTATTGCAGATAGAGGAACGGCCCGGTAGAGTAGTATAAGGGCCGAATGGCCCTGACCTGAGCACTCATTAGCGGCAATGTAATTGAATGGTGCTTAGAAAGTACTTACCACCACCCGACAGTGTCTCAATCTTGTCAGAATCGACTTCCGAGACCTTGTCGTCATTGAACCACCACCACTTCCCATCTTCTTCCTTTCGCTTTCCTGTAACAGGATCTTTTGGCCCTAATTTCTTGACAAAGGACGTGTAGTGACCACTATCCGCACTGGCACCTTGGTGAGTGATCACTCCACGAAGCTCGTAAAGACCGGTCTGATTGGCGCCTTCGTCAGCAGCAAGCTTCGGGTTGACAAGAGCAAGAAGCTCTTTCTTGGCTGCTAGGATAGAGGCGGCGCGCTCTGCTTCGATCTGTGCTTCCGTCTTGTATTCAACATCAGGCATCTCTACGTCTCCAGAGGCACTGGCTTCTGCTGCAGCCTTTTGCTCCGCCTTCTTCTGTAGTGGCTCTTTAGTAGCAGCAGACTTGCTTTTACCGCTTGGTTCGATATCGTTTTCTTCCCCGGCTCGCATACGCCTCTGCCGTTTACGCGCTCTCTCGACATCCTCTTCCTCTTTGCGGATATCCCGAATCTTGTCCCTTACTGGAATCAACATTTCCTTCAGTTCCTCCGTGCAAAACTCCACTGCATCCAATTCTTGAGGGAAAGTGACCTTTCTCATGATTTTAGCTTTCTTATTTGTAGTTCTACGCCAGTCAAACCGCATGAAGTGCACTGGTAGATACTTAGGTAATCTTGCAATCCGCGAAGTTTTCGTGTACACGGCATCTCGACCCAGTGTCTCAGATCGCTTCTCGATTTGCTCCTTGAGGCCAGATAAAAGCCCATCACGAAGATGGTTGGTCTCGGCATTAATGTGGCAATTTAGTTTGAAGAATACATCCTCACTTTTCACCGCTTCTTCGCCGCCTTCCTTAGCCGCAGGATCGTCACATTCCATGACTGACTGGAACTTCCCTGCCATGAACTTGTCGATGAAAGAGATATCTTTAGCTTCGCCTCCTATTTCCTCTTCGGAAGCTATGGTATCCTTAATCTGGAGTTTTTGCCGTAGCTGAGAGACAATTTGTGACCACGCTTCCTCAGCATCCTGCTGGGCATAGCCATGTCCATCTTTAGACCGTTGCGCAAACTGGGGGAAAGCGGTCCGTAGGGCGTTTAAAAACATCAGAGGAGGAAAACCTTCTTGAGTTTCGGACATTTGCTTGAAGAGATCGCGTAAAGATGCAGTAAGGTCCATAGAGGCTCCAAGTCCTCCAAGGCCGAATTGGCTGAGCGAGCTTGGTCCACCAGAGCTTGATGCACTACGCAGCTATTAGACCTATAGGAGATATATATTCACTGGCACTTACCTTTGGGAGTACCGGGACAGCTCCTCTTGTAATTCTGGAATAGATCTGAGCGTCTGGAGTGTAGAGTTCATGTAGCAAGTATTCCCCAAATTTTGTAACCCCGCTGGTGTGGCACCCTCGGATTGAGCTGCTTCGGCCTCGGTCATATCCTCTAAGAATCGAATCTTTTCTGTTGGCCTCTCCAACTTGCTTGCGGCATCTACAGACGGCGTGCCCATCATCATAAATGTGTGTCCTGGCTTGATGCCGAGCTTAGAAATATCGGTATCATCCTTGAGCTGACCGCCTTTCACGAGAATCTTCTGGCGATCTGGCTCCACGCCGGTTAAAGAAAAAAGCTGGTACTTGAAGATTTCCCCGGTAGAGCTAGGGTCTAGTTCGACCTCATAGCGTTTGCCTTGATGCTTAACAACAACTGGGAAGCGCGGGGCAGTTAGCGGAACAGCTCCAGAAAGGAAAAGGTTTTGAGGCGTCACCTGGTATGGGATCCATTATTTCAGAAAGGTAAGAAATGCAAAACTTGCTGAGGACCGATGGTGTAGACAAGATAAGGGTGTCAACAATTTATAGACTGCGTTCGTGGGGCAAAGGCAAAGACTCGCAGTCCGTAGAAGCACTAAGAAAGCTGACTAATCACCTTAATCCATCGTGAATTCACATCCCCACCACAGACGAAGCGTCATCAGCGAGAACACGTATGGAGTGGATGAAGCCCTAGAAGCATAGCACGCCGCGCTTTTCACTGATTCGGAGTTCCCGATCACCATGGTAATCAAACCCCTTTGAAAAGCCCTTCGCATAGACTTTAAAAGCTGATGCCTGCAGTCCCAATCCCTCCGGCCGTACCTCCAATGCGTGCGCTCATCCCTTACCGCTGCACTATCCCTCTCAAACTTTGCTTCTCAAGCATCCGAGCGGCATAATGTTCCTGAGATTGAAGCAGCAAGTTCTCCCGAGGTTCTCCTGAACCCGTTAACGGTGTCGAGGAACGAGAACGAAAAGGTGTTCATCGAACCCAGCATCAATAGCGTACGGATCAGCATCAAAATTAAGCAGGCGGATGAGATAGAGCACATACTAGTGCATAAGTTCACGCGCTTCCTGACACAGAGAGCAGAGGCATTCTTCATTTTACGGAGGAAGCCTGTTAAAGTAAGTGCCCCGCTCAGCTTCTACAGCGAGGCTTAAAGGCTAAATTGTGCATAGGGATATGACATTTCCTTCCTAATAACCAACTTCCACACGGAAGAGATGCTAAAACACAAATTGGTTGATTTCATCATTCAGTTTATGGAGGAGGTGGACAAAGAGATTTCAGAGATGAAACTTTTCGTAAGTTATGAATACTCGTGACTACATCGATATTACGTACCTGAAAGATTGGATGATACAACACAGCTGACACAACACCAGCTAAACGCGAGGGCGCGATTTGTGGCCGAGTCCTTCCTTACGCCAGTGGGTTGACACCATAATGCTAAGATTGCTTCTTTTGTTGACGCATGTTCTAGTTCGACTGAATATTAGCCGTATCTTGGTGACTGATCGACGTGCCTTTGGCGAAGTTTTGGAGCATAGCACCCCTGGATGCTTGGCGTTGGCGGGAAGAAATGGCTTTGGGGTATATATTCTATACCTAGATAGATCAGAGCCCTGTCTAAAATGGTAGCCAAACAGATCCTGATTGCTGCCCACGAGGTAATGTTCATAACCGTTTCTATTAGATGGAATGCCCTTTGGTATTTTCCACAATAAATTCTCAATCTACAGCCTAAAAGTGACCCTTTTTTTGCGCTTTTATTGGATTCAACTCTTATGGGTTGAAATATACGGTTAGTAATAGGCGAACGACAAGATCTGCGGGTTGTAAGAGGCCTAGTATCGTGCTGGCGTTGTGGACTGGAGGGTTGGCACTGGAAATGAGATATCTACAGTATATCCACTCCGCTCTATCCCAGAAGCGCTTTCCCTGAAGGGCTGTCCTCAATTCGTGACTTTCCTATCTCCTTATCAGAAGATAAATATTTGGGTACGCATTAATTTGCTACTATGGCGTTATAACCAATTTTCCCAATAGACACTCATCGTCCTTAGGTCTTGAATGATATGGGAGGCTCCTTGAACCCGAAGATACCATCCGCCTATCTCGTTCACCACTACTTCGGTTCGTTCGTCGATGGTATCGCAGGGCCACTGATCCGGTTCGTGAAGCGATTTGTCAAGATATCCCTCATTATACACAGTTAAGGCTCCCGTCCGAGTCTGTAGCTCTGCCCTGTATGTACATAACTAATCATTTTGATATCTTAGTATAAGGAGATAAAATCTTCCACAAGCACAACTGAGTCGGCTGCACTATGAAACCCCTGGGGGTCTCTAGAATGATTGCTAAGAGCCTGTTTAGTTGTTGCTTAGACTTAGTCGCTACTGGTCATAGCCGTTCGTTTCGATTTAGTGATTTGATAAACCCCCAAGGAGCTCTCCAAGACAATCGTTCACAGAAAGCCCGTCCTTTAACTCAATACCGGTGTAATTTCCTAAGCTTTCCAAGCAATTCAATTATTCTTAGCCTAAAGCTCCAGCCATAGATCAGCCACAGCTTATATCGGTGAGGCGTCGTCGGTAGTCTTGTTTCATTTGTCCTAGGAGGGCTAGAGCTCAGCTACCTAACTCAATTTGTTAAGTTTCGTCAACATACTTGACTCGGTGCAAAGGAGTGCATTACCGCTTCTCTTAAAGCTACCCATCAGGGGGACACGTCGTTTAGATGATTTTCCTGTATTCTTTTTGCGACGTACAAATGATTGAAAATCATATGCTCTGAGCGCCAGGGTTATTCGGGCCTTAAGTCGTAAGAACAGAGGGCAGCCCCTGGCATCTCATGGACGTATACTCTAGGCCACTACGCTGTCAGCCATATGAGGAGGTTACGTTCACGTCTTGTAGCCGTGGGAGCGAGGTATGTAAAGGATGCCGACTACTTCGGAACTAGTAAGTTGAGTAACAGCGTTGTAGTGCGGTTGCGGCCATAGCCTGCACACGTGGACGATACCGGGAAGTCGAGAAACTGTCAACGGTTGGTCTTTTTCACCTGGTTTTTTCTAGTTAACATGCTGCCGGTAGTTTTGGGGCGCATTAATGTAGGATAGGGGATTGCCTAGGCATCGAGGGATGCTTTCACTTTGGTGTTTGGAAAACTGAGTGAATTCTTGCCGAAGGCAGCCGCTAGTAGCTCCCCACAGCCCTCCTTTTCGCCCGCCTCATCTACTGCCTTTCCTAACCTACTCCCACGAATAGCAATATCACCGGCTACCTCCAACCGCATCACATTTCCATCTTGAGATCAAGTTCGACGATCCTACATCCCTAATACCACTGTAAGTATACTCTCCTGATACATTTCCTATTTTCTACCCCACTGCAGCCTCCCTAGATCTTCACCTGGGCGGATCTACCTCGAAGAACATCTTCGGTCACTTACCACTGGAACTTTGGACTGGGGCAAGACGTCCTGTATCTTCAGGACCGATTCAAATGCATCACTAGTGGTACAGCTCAGACAGTTGTGTAATTTGGCAGTGCTTCATTGCCCTGGAGATGGTCTGAGAGGAAGCTTCATTCGCGATTTTTTTTCCTATGTCCTCGTACGCGAGCGCTTGAACTTGATTGAGATTCCCACTGGGCACCACATGAAAGCGGACAGACAACTTCGGCCGCATTGGTGCGTTGAGGACAAGCTGTCTGGCAGCAGATATCGGAAGGCTAGAATTAGGAGCTCATCGCATCGCTATACACGGCTAGCTCAACAACCCGAACTACACTGCTCTCAAACAATTATGGGTATAACTTTGACAGGACTGCAGAGAGTTAGTTGTCTAATTTCGGCCCTACTTGAACAGGTATGAATAATTCAGGTCTTAACCTCTCGTCGCCTCTGCTCACTACTTAACAAGAGGCTGAAATAGGCTTTTATGTTTGAGATTGTTAGGATAGCACCGACCTAATCGGGCGTACAACTCAGTGTCCCTTCCCAGTTAGTCCGAGCAATCTCAAGGTTGAGTTCCGGCGTTTTCTCACCTCCATGAATCATTCGAACCGAGATATTGGCAGCGCCCTCTGCCGATTGAAATAGTCGGAACACATCAAAGCGATGGCTCCTAATAATACTTGTAGCCCTGTATAATGTCACGGAACGCTCAACCACCCCATACACGGCGAGTCAAGTTTGGACCACAAACCTCCCGTCCGAGCTCGATCTATCGAAACGGCGATGGCCAACAGCTTAACAGGTATCGGGTGGCTCTATTCTCTAGATACACAGCGATCTATGGCTAGAACTCTGTTCCCTTAATCGCCGTACTCGGCCTTACGAGATAGAAATCGTTTTACTCCCCTTCATTGCTGGACGCCATGCAGGAGGTCATTCTGACAGCTCAACGCTACCCTGTTCGGTATATTGCTAGAAGTCGCCTCATCTAGGCACTAGTATTGGGGCTTAGAAACCCCCGTAGTTCTATTCAAAGTTGGCAATGAAGACCGATCGCAAGCCGTCCTCTCCCACAACTCAAAGCGCTTGGTACAGCTACTTCAGACTGTTCTGAAACCTTGTCTTGCATGGCCGCAATACACCGGGCGGTTCAGTTTTTGATCTGACGGCTTGTGTACACTTCAAACTCGGCGACATGAGGCATATCGACTAGGAACCGGATTGGCACCTAGAGAAACAGGAATGTTCAAGCCTTGAAACCGACCTTTTACTTTGTCGTTCAAACTACAAAACTATCGGATTGTGTATCCTAGACGGATATTCTTGTACCAACTACAGCCTCCAGTTGGGTTGGCGCCAAGACTTAGCTATCCGAATCCCGTTTGTTTATTTTCATTTATACATGCCGCTTCGCTAGGGGCATCTCGACGCCATGCCCTTAGATATCTTTAACGGCGCATACATGAGACCTGGGCGTACGGAATATATAACACACTGATCATGACTTTGAACTCTGGCGTTCGTGAAGCGACGCGTCATCTAGATAATATCTTATTTGTTTGCGTTGTTTTGTTTTAGTTTCTCGAATATGTAACTTTGCTGACTGTCGTTATCTTAGATGACGAACTCCCAGCAACCGCATGGACCGAACGCTGCTACGCGATCATGGGCTCCTCAAAGTTATACAGCCCTTCCTCAATCAAGTATCCATTCATGGCTTCATGATCGTGTGAATACACCTGGAAGTTGGGAAAGGGTGCCCTCTAGTACTCCCGTAGGTTTCCGTCTTCTCTTCGGATCGCCTCTTCGTAGTTGAGTGGTGCTCCTTGGGTCATGGCTCCTGAACTCTGCTAAATTATATTGCTTTTCTGTATTTCAATACTGATTTCTGTCATTCGAAGCCTGAGGTGGGCTCCAACTCTGACGCTGCACCGATAGATGATGTGGGAGTGTCTAGGTGAGTTACAACTTGCTTCCCTTTTTCGACAGCGTTGTTGCGCGGTGCCTAGCCTGCTCTCGCCAAGACAAAATCACCACAACAAGACAAAGCCCCCCAAAAATCTTCCGCCTCTGGCAAAGCACTACGCAAGATTGAACGTCTCACTTACTTGTCTATTATAGCGAAGATATGTATAATGCTCTCATGCCTGGTAATATTGCGCTGTTCTCGCGCCCACATCCGTCTATTGCACCAACCGCATACTATGATCTGACCGGAACGGAAGTACCGAGCTGGCCACTTGCAGCGACGTATTTGCCTTTTCGGGATCTTGCTAGAGACCTCATTGTGCCGCAACACGGGGTGATTCTTCTCGAGAATGTATTTATTCAATAGTATGTTGTTTCGTTTGATTAGGCAGTATTGACTAGCATATAGGCACCATTTGACATCATGAGGAACGAGATTGTTGCCTTCTTAGGCCGCGCGGCGAAAATTGTCCAATGCCCACCTGGTTCGGGCTTCCATAGCGTTCATGTCAACTATGATAGAAACTTAGGGAAAGCTTATAACGTCTTCGTGGAGCTCGATCGTGAGGAAGATGCGCAGGAAGTTGTCCAGAGTTTTACAGACTACCAGGCCGCGCGTGGCTACCCTCGCCGGCTACGAAACCGACAAGTCAAAGTGAGCGCCGTTGGTCAAGAGGAATTAATGAAGGCGATCTTCCCAAGGGTAAAATGCTGTGAGTTTGTCGGAACAGTGCCGTACGTTACACAAGCGAAAGAGCACGAAAGTGCCTTTCAAGGCTTCTTGGTTGAGGAGGAGTTGAGGTCACTTGTGAAATTCGCCAACAAGCCCGGCAAAGTAAGTGTGTGAGTCCGCCAACAGTTAGGATTTGATATCTAACACGCCTTCTCTAGACTGTCTTTTGCAAAGACTCGCCACAAAGGCCCTACGAGGCCATGATCTCGCTCCTCGCCAAGGTAACCCTTTTCTTAGCTGATGCAAAGACCCTTTGCTGACGACTTCAATAGTATCCTTGGCAAAGTAATGACATATACACGCTAAAGGAGCGAGATATGCTCTTTTACTATGTGGAAAAGATGGCGCGGCAGTTGCTGGGACAGATCCCAGCTCACCAAGGCGGGGCATTCCATACGAGGTTGAATGCACAACTACTGACAGAACTTGTTGTCGTTGCTTGTGGTTGCTGCGGGTTCAACTCGAACCAGCAAGCACACCTTGTAGCCCTGACAGATGGTTTTCTGACAATGCAAATACCTATCTCTCGCCTCGCATTCTATGCTCCATTTGATTGCCTAGCCGTGCATCCAGGGGCGCAGGAATTTTTAGTCGAGGTATAGCTTCCCCTTGTCCCATAAAATAATTACACTCAATAAACTAACAAATATTTTCATTTCTAGTATTTCACAATTCTCATCCGTGAAGGGACTTTGCGCGAAGACCTCAATGATCCCCAGTGGCTTGCAGCTACTATTGCGGCATATCCACAGGCTAGAGCCCGCCCATTTGGGCTATATTCTTCCCCGGTCGGCCAGACTCGAGGAGAAATGACCTTGAGAGCGATTGGTGAAGCGGAGACTTTCGAAGTTTCTCGGATACTCAAAACAGTACTCAACTATGCAACTGAGAACCCCCAATTACATTTACTCAATATCTGGAGCCACCCTCAACCATTTGCCGGCCCGTACTAGATCAGGACTTCTCTAACCATACACTACACTATTTTAGTTCCTTTTCTGGTGGCAGTCTGACAAGCATGAAAACAACCTAACAAGCCGGGAATTGAATGGGTGATAGACTCTCTTTGGAGGATAGGCCACTTTCTTATATGAACACCTTGGGAATGGATGCTCCAATGTTAATTTGTTTTTCTTCGATTTCTCTATTGGTAGTCATGAAATCTGGCTCAGAACCACTCAGCGTTCTGTGAATGGTGGATATCCTCTCTCATGAGTTCCAACATAAAAGTTCTCAGCTTGGAATCTTTCTCCTCCGTCACTCGCTAGTATTCACTAGACACCATGGCTCGTAACTGCTGTTTCACAATGCGGAGGAGATTTTTTCTCAAGGCACCCTCAGTATAGCTAATTCTTGTTTGGTTTCCTTTCCTACTTTACCCCCTGATAGTTACGAGATACTCTGCCACAGAATCACTAGGTTTCCTGCATTAGCAGGATCACTCGAAAATTCCAAGTTTTTTTTTTTTAAAGATGAGACCATTCTTGAATTTTCTAAATCGTTGCTGGTGCTGTCGCGCCCCAAACTTAAAAGTACGAATGCTTTAAAAAATAGCCTATGGTAGAAGGAGTGAAAAGCAAAAGGTGCTGGTTATAGTTTATTGTGCAGTCCTGTCTGAATTTAGCGTAAATTCGTGTGGAAGCTGGGGCTCTAGTAATGCTGGAAGGTTTCTAATCCCCTGTCGCGGTTTCGACATGTGTGAATCAGCATGCGAGCTAATTGTTCCATGAAGAACTTGATGGCTTATTTGCATACTTTAAGTCTCACTAAAACATCATCGTTTCAAAGCAAGCACACTATCAAAAAAGAAATGATAGAAAAGAGGATGCTGTAATTCAAGAACCTTTAGATAGTTGTACATACACGTCGCACTTAAGAATATACCGAGAGATACGCCAATCCTAGAAGCCCAAAGCCATTTCTCTACTTAACTAGAGGCCTAATCAATAGCGTCCCTCGCCTCCCTCTGCCGTGCTGTCTTACGCCGCTCACGCTCACGAGCATCACGGTAGAACTCGCGTGTGAATTCCCGTTCGCAGCCAGTGTTACGGCAAGGAAATTTACCCTTCAGGCCGTATTGGCAATCAAAACGGACATGTTTGTTCTTATTACTGACGCTGGATAAACTTTTGCCACACTTTGGACACATGTGTCTCGATGCTGACGCTAGGTTGCTAGGTGTGCCGAGTAAGCTGGCTGTCTCTACGTCTCGTATTGGAGGCAGCGGTTGAAATGATCCCACCGAGTCGCTTGGTGATTATGAGTTTATGGGCTCCAAATGCTAGGGTTAATCTTAATGGTTGACTTACCTCCCGTACTGAGGACTATTTCAATTCGTATACATATACCCAAGGTCATCTAAAGATGAGACACCACTGCTTGACGCCGCTAAATTATTGGCACTATAACTCCCTGTGCTAGTCGTGGCATATTTTGAACCTTCTGTCCGACCTGAGTCTTGAGGGTTGGGGATAGGAAGGTGCAATCCTAAATACGCAATGAGAAGCGCGCAGTTACGCGCCAGTATCTGCAAGGAATTCGACGTCATCCCGTTGGTGCCTGAGGCTGTTAAATAAGAAATGGACGAGCCGAAACGCAGTACTTTTGTGCCAATTAGCCTAAGCATTCACCATTCCGATAAAATAACGTACGAAGTAATATGTAGAGAATGATGCCAAAAATGGCTCCGGCCGTAACTTCAGACGAAGGTATAATTAGCATGGTCTTTAAAAGGAGATTTTAGTATTGCCAAGGCCCGCTGAGTACTTCTGCCTATAGTGTTCCCTATTTCGAAATGCCGCTTAAGTAGCATTTGCTCAGGGAACCTAAAGGCAGGCATACAAAGATTGGGAAATGGTATTTGTACTAGGAGCTTACGTACGCATTACAACCTTAGGCGGAATCTTCGAAAGTTGTTTAGAATTGCACAATGGAAATGGTTCATGCTTTTCCTTCCAATCCTCCACAATTTCTGGTCCCAATTTCGTAGGGTGAAGCACTTCTATTTGCGGAGCCCGCTCGGTATCTTCCAAGGCTTTAACCGAGGTCGTAGCCCTGTAATAGTTCTGCATTGATCCTAGGCGGTAGCCTTGCCACTCGGAAAGACCCCACATTTCATGCGAAATGCCCGCCTGAGATATTATATTGGCAACCAGCTTCTGGAAATAGCTCAAGGTATCCCCCAAATCAGCAGGAATGAAGGGCGAATCGAGAGGATCAGAACCTTTTTCCCAAACTGCAGAAATTATCTCGTCAAATAGTGATTGTTCGTCCTGTGATAGCAAAGAACCCCAACGAGTAAGGTCATTGACGAATCTACATAGTGTTAGCTTTCGAGAAATATGGAGATGGAAGGCTGAAAAGATAACACCTAGCGAGCTTAACATACTCTTCCCTGCTACACTCAGCCATATCTTCTCCGTATATATTGCGGTTTGAACCAGCCAGCCGCATGGCATCTGCGACTTGCAAACAGCTCATGATTTCACGAAGCCCATGAGGAAGGCGACCACTTATTAGCTTCCGCATTGCCGGCACCCCTTCTTTCCAAATATTCCTATATGGTTGGGATGTTTTCCCAAATGCAGCAAAAGCCTCGGAGGCTGATGGGACGCTGCTTTTATATAGTAGGCGTTGATGGATTTCTGAAAGCGTGGCTCGATGTCACCTCCCAATTCTTTGCCTCTTTCTTGCTTGCATTTTAGCCATGATTTGGCACACAGATCCTGGCATCGATGATGCTGGAATTGCTGGCCGGAGATTGGGCTGGGCTTTATCAGTGATTTCTTCGAGGTATGCTCGCCCTCCAACCCCCCCAATAAATTGAACCGCTGCGCGCTCTGAGGCATTGCCATGGAGGAATTGTAGAATAATGTTGAGCCTGCATCGGGCTTTCAACATCTGCAGGAGAATATCATGTTCATCAGACGTTCCATGTTCCAGTAAGGATTCAACAACAGCCATGTGTTCATCCTTTGCAGCTAGTGGTATTAGGTGAATGCTATCGTTGTAATTGTTGACGTACGCTCCGTGTTCAAGCATATGTTTAGTCATCGAAAGACGGCCGTTTCCTGCGGCGCATTCCAGCGGGCTGCAGGACCTATAGGCTCGCTCGTTGATATCGGCGCCGTTTTGAATAAGATATCGCACGACCGAATGCAGTGTTGTCAATGATGAATGAATGAATAAATAGACCAGATATCGTATTCAATTCATAAGCCAATTAAAATATCGCGATATGAATGAATAATTGCGATATAGTAGATATAGGCGGTATCACCAGTCTTGGCATGGTGTAGCACTAAATTGATATGGCCGGCGTCTCCCTAGAGGCATCTACCCCCCCCTAACGTTCACCAGTAGCTCTCTCCTCCAGCCTTGCATAAATTCCCCTTTCATCTACGACTTTAAGCACTCCGATCGCTTAATATTTGCTGGCTTAAGCTTTATTTGTTGCCAGCTAATTGTCCTTCGGGCTCCTGAAAATATTCGCTCTGGT
>KV750648.1:0-11277 GCA_001692915.1 Glonium stellatum
GAGGCGTGGGGGGGGGTGCGGGACAGACCTGCGGCCATGAAGTTCAGGAGCTAGCGGCGGGCTTCTCGTTAGCGGACTTCTTGTCGAGAGTCGGTGGGTTTGGAGCATGCTTACATGACCCAGGATGTCCTCGTCCGTCCACGGGTTTTCCCCTTGCGACTTTTCGTAGATCATGAAGGTTAGTAGGTCGCGCCCGCCTTCGACGGTGAACTGGGATTTAGTCTTCTCTTCCTCTAGGATCTCGCGCTTCCGCTCTCGGATTGCTTCTCGCAGCAGCCGCCGCACCTCCTGATTGGCCTTGACGAAATCCCGGTTCGCTTTCAGCGGGAGCCACTTCCGTACCGGCAGGAACATGTTGAGCGCGGATATCGCTTGGCCGACCGGCGACTGGTTGAGGATCCGGCCATAGCACTCGGCGAAGGAAGATGAGGAGGACAGTGAGTTCAGTTCCACTCCCAGTACGACGAGACCGATGATATCTAACGTGGCTTTAGAGAAGATTTTGGAGACTAGAGAGAGTTAGCGGAGCAGCGGGGATTGGAGGAGGGAAGTAGTAGGATAGAGGGGTAAACCTTCGATTGGCTCGTCTGGGTTGCTGGATGCCTTCTTGGCGAGGGTGGCAGTGAGCTCTTGTGCTTTTGCATTAAAGACGACCTGAAGTTTCTTGACGTTCCCAAAGGAGAAGGGGCCTAGTAATCATAGAAAGTAAGATCGTAGTTCGGGTTGGATAGAGGTCTTTCGTAAAAGGGGAACCCAGCTGACCATTAAGAAGCCTCCGCTGCTTCTTGTGCTCCTCCCCTTCCGCAAACAGCAAGCCGACACCGACAATCTCTCCTATTATCCTGCGGAAGAATTCCGGCTTCTCGAACTCATAGCATTTGGTTTGCAGTACTTCGCGGTGCGCTTGCAAGCTGTTAACGAGGAGTATCTCTTTGTTAGCGATGCTCAGATAGCGTATGAAGGGCGCGTCGGGCCATTGTCGCATCCAAGAAAGCTGCAGTTCGTGCGGGCCATTAGCTTTGTAGAGCTTGTATTCTTGCCCGAGCAAGAAGTGACCGTCCTTTGGGGAGCGTTAGTATTGAAGCTGAATGTGACTGTGTGCTGGGCGGAGTCGCTTTACTTTTGGTCCGGGAAGGTGTCGAAGGGGTGAGCGGTAGAAAGGATAGATGAATATATTATATGCTTTAATAGCTAGATACTGCAGCGCCAGAAGACTAAAAAAGGATCTTGAGATAGAGTCTGAATGCACGTATTGAGACTGGAATAAAGCAGCTGTCTCCAGCAAAGAGAGCGCTGCGCAAATTGCAAAATCCATATCTGCAGTATGGAGCTTTCGCAGACTTTTTTCCGTGACTAGATGTGAGGGCTAATCGCTACGGATGAAATCAGAGCCACCGCTCTCTTCATCGTGTGATGCACATTCCCAGCCAAGCGCACTACTTTGCTCACTAATCGCGTGCCAATGCAGGTCAGCCTGTACTAAGCTGAGAAGAGGTGTGATGCTACGCGTAAATGGTTGGGCCAAGAAAATTATATTGGTCTCGTATGCAACGTCGATCATAGCTTCGAAACGGCACACGCAACGCAAGGGTTTGAGGTATTATACCCACACCCCACCGTCGAAGACAACTTCACCTATGCTGGGAGCGTTGAAGTTTTGCATACTCGCTAGACGGCTGGACAGCTTCTAAAAAGTTCTAAGGACGATAAGTGCGGTAACGCTTGGGTGTTTTCTCATGAATGTTGACGATGCGAGTTATTTGACCCTATTCTTCTGACAACTAAGAGAAAGCGTATTGCTTTACTATCTTTAATAATAGTGAGCCTCTACTTCGCTCATGTATTTGACATAACGATAACCAGAAGACTGCTATGCTCTACTTGCCTTTAGAGAGCAATATAAAAGTTCGGGGATGTCAATTTAAACCTCGTGCTGACTAAGCAGAAATTCGTCGAAATTCCGAGTACCAGACTCCGGCAGGCAACAACAAGCCACTTCCTAGAATCCGGACCACCTCTCACCCGGTACTATATGGACATGCAGCTATATGCACCGGTTGTCTACAGAATGAAAACTATAGCGATGAACCTACGACGCGATCCCCAACTCTATCGGGCCTTTAGCAACACCCGCACTCCTTGCGTTCCAGCCCCCTTCCCAGGCACAAAATGGCCTCATTAATATTCGACATTCCCGAGGTCAGTCTCATAAAATTCAAAGCGATTACCGAACTGCCGAAGGACAACGAGGTAGATATATAACTCTGCACAGGCAGGACTGGGAAGGAGGATTGCCAGAGTTGCTGTTAAGAAGGGCCGAAATGAACGGGAGCTCATTTCGTGCCATGCACATGCGCATACCTTCAGAAATAGATAGCAGATACGCGTCCAGATCCTTCCGCTTCTCCCCGGTCCGTTGAGCCATATCTCCGAGATAAATGCGCGAGTGTTCGGAAGATATCGAGATTCTGACGAATTAACACCGACGTCATGCCGACTAGAGTATCAAGAGAAATAACATTGGATATTTGTCTCCAGGACTCTAAGGGCGCTCACCGCTTCATGAAGAGCGTGGGCTAACCGAGTTGACACACCATCGGAAAGGCGTAGTCCTTCACTAATTGTTGTTCTCAGATGGCTCAGCTACTCAAGAAATGACCACGGAGGTTGCTTAACCGAGTCGGATACTAAACCATTGACTTCTCCCTGTAGCTTCGCTATAGTCCTAGGTTTAGTAGGAGATAATACATGATTACTGAGAGCGCTATATTACATTAGCCATCATGTCGTATGCTGCGGGTGGGATTTCTCTTACTCTACGCCACAGTTTCGGTTCCTGCGCCCATGAGCACGCTTCCTTCATCTACTGATCTCCTTAGAGTTGTTTCCTTGTCTGGAGGGGTGTGAGTAAATTCTCATGGAAAATTGGAGCACGACCACTTGCAGTCGTCTCAACTATCGCGGTTTTATAGCTATTTACTTCGCTGTTCATGTACTTTGACTATATTAGTCCTCGAACTGAACACGAATGCTAGAGAACAAACGTTTTTGCACTCAAAAATGTTGGCCAGCGTCGGATTCACTTTAATCATCATAGAATTCTGATCATCCGAGGGTGCGCACGTCAGACCTGTCCGGGCGACATGCTTACTCTGGAAGTGCTTTAAATAGCGACTATAACCAGGTGAACTGCTTCATGAAATGATTTATTTTCATCACGAATTTGTGGCGTTCGCAAGGTTGACTCGAATGTTGGAAGCGGCGAGTCCATGAAGTTGCAGCTCCATCCAAATGAGTACTTGATCACAATATCCTTTGAAAATTCAGTGACGTTCTGGAAAACTTACTGTGGACCATCAAAGTAGCTCTTACTGCCGTCATGTAAATAAATGCTGACAAAAGTGTCAGCGATCTCGGAATTCGCGTACGCTTCAATTTTCTCGCAGAACTTAGACATAGTTGCACAAATGGTTGATTCGAGACGCAAAACGGCAACTTCGGAGAAGAATCGATCCACCGCTCTTCGACGCAGGCGGTGGGTGTCGTGGTCGACTGTCATAAATGCGCCCTAAATATTTCATAAGTCTGCCCCACAGTTCCCAATTAGATGTGTTCATTTATATTCTTAACTCTATCGAAATATGTGATATGTCATATTAGTACCAGTCAACCACGAAAACTCACCTAGTCTCAGCAGAAGCAAGCATATCCTGATCCTGACTCTTTCCCGAAGCTCCGCTTGCGTACTGTTGATCAATGAAAGTTGGGTCGTTAACGTAAAGATCATATAATTAATCCAAATAATCGGCCCTACATATATTAATTGAGCAGCGCAGCTATCCTGCATGTGTCACATACCGTACGGTTCATGCATCTTTCTAATCCTCGCCGCATATTATCGATGCTTCCACTAATCGAAATAAATTTTATAAAATAAAGATAGCATTGCAAGTCTACGGCCTGGGGATTTCGCAAGTAGGTGAAAGAAAAGGCGGTAGACTACTATCTCTACGGACTATATGGACCATAGTAACAGGGTTGTAGATATGATCTTATACGGAGTCACACTTGCAAAGAAATCCATACTTTGTGCTACCACTTGTGCTATTTTTGCTTATTTTACCTTGCAAGCAGTTTTCGGCACAGCTAGTTTAATATTTGTCACGCAGGGGTTGCAGGGTATGGTGGTGAGGACTCCATAAGGTGGAGTTGTTGCATACGACGGACCTATGTACAAGCACGAAACACGTGACTGTATGAAGCTCCTGTGAATGCCACTACTCCTCCGCCAGCAATATTCATACTCGTACAGGACACCTTATTGTTCGTCGACTTCTCTTCTTTCCTCCCTAACTCAGCGGAACGAGTAGTCGCCCTTGGTGAGTTATCTAACCGAAAGGGTCAGGCCGAGTTTAACTTATGCATAATATCCTTATGTACGTGTCCGGTTTTATCCGGACTTTGTCCAGGTCCCTGGTGTCGGTAATGCTACGCAGCGGGAGAAGCTGGGGGTTTCTGTCGTGCCGCTTTCGGAGTTAGTGCACTTTGCGTCGGTGCTTTCCCAGCCGATTGGTCAGGAATAGATTTCCATTCTGATGATAAAAAATGGCCGGCGAAGCACGATGCACGACACTATTAGCGCTTCATACAAGCACTTGGCAACTTGCTGAATGCAAGGGTCAAGTTTCGGGATTATCTAGCCGCATAGAGCTTTATAAACCTTCTAAATAACGCCTTCATGCAAATTACAATAAAGCACCGAAAAAGTTCAGGAAGTAACCGCTGGAGCTCCCAACGACTCTTACAACTCCAACGACTCCCTATCTTAATAACTAAAAAGCCGCTAATGGTATTCATTATGACCAGTCCTTTTGGCCGATGGCAATTTTGACAGTAATAGAAGTGGAATAGGTGACCGCGATGCGCTAGGAATGATGGTAGCAACATCTATCATTGCTGGTTGCCCTCAAGTCAGCTGTAGCAGTCAATAAGACTAGGGTCCGAATATTCTTCTCAATGGAAACTTACTATGTCTATCTGGAGATAGTGTAATTTGTGCCATCTACTTATGCTGTTGTGCTAGTAAAATATCATGTAAGCTGTCAAGATGTCTCGTTATATATTTTTACAAATCTCTACAAAGTGGTAAATGCTGCGTAAGCCTAAAACGAAAATATCCATCGGTCAGCAGCGTCATCCGGATGTATGTCAGAGGCTGGACGCTGCAACCAAGGCTTTGCCACCCTCCGCGTCTTGAGCACCTCCCAATAGAACAGCTGACACAGCTTCCGCCAATTAAAGGAAATTTCTTTGGCATCTACGTTGAACTCTAAACCAGGCAAGTAGACGCTTTTGAGCATTTTTTGCAAACACACAAAGTGCACGTTATGAGGGAGAACTTCACGTGCTTGAGCCCATTGCGAGCAGAAAATGTCAAATTGTTGTGGATGTGAATTGGTGGTCTCATGATGTCGATTTCGGGATTGTAGAGGCGGGTTCGTGGTTTTTGGAATGAATATGGCAAGTTGGTTATCGGGTGAGAACCTGGTGAATTTGAAAAGAAAAGAGCGTTGGAGACCACCAAAACAATAGTTTTTGGGTCCATGTCTACAAGGTAATCAGTCTACAAACTCTTCAGGGTATCTAAAAAGTTATTGAGATCACCCCTGAGGCTAGTTTACATTACCAACAACTCAACGAAATCAGACCAGCCGCTCTTCAGAAAAAATTACTCTTACCTAAGAACTTGCGCATCGCTAATGTTTATCGTAATAGATGCTTGAGAAATCGTAGGTACCGCGAGGATTTTCTCTACATAGTATCGGAAGTCACGAGAAACGCGGCGAACTGCGAACCAAAGGTGACACTTATCGCTATCGTCGTAAGCTAGTATATTCAGCCATAGCTCGGCTGGGAGTGCTGCTGTAGGCATCTTTTGGTAGGACGCTGAAAAGGCTGATTACCAAAAACGGGAAGGGATTCGCATGATGCAAGAAGTCCCGACGCGCGTGGTGTTGATGCGGGGGTTTTGCGCGCTTTCCCCACTCCAGGTGGCAGCCTAGCATTCTCAAATATACGCAGTTACGAAGGCTCTGTATTAACGTGGAAAGCGAAACGTAATATCAGGGGGCTAACAATTTTACTCGAACGTTCTGTTACTAGTAGGTAATCAAACGAATATGTTTCCTAAATACATTAACAGCATCCAACCGTTGTCCACTCATTCTCCACAAGTTTACGCCTTCTGCTAGCCTGATTCGTCATACGGTCAGATTCAAGAATGCCAAGCTGCTGTTACAGAGTTCAGCTGAGCACATACGATACCTATTTACAACTTGATCAAATGATTTTAATTCGGAGTAATTTGTTCCTTTGATTAGCTAGGCCAACGGTACTCAAAAATGAGATGCAAAGAGACGGCATATAAATTTTATCGGTGGAGATTTCATATAGGCTCGGACCTGTACTACAGTATCCGAGCGGAGACCCGGTCAATTATCTCGGGAGAGTTTGATTATTCTATCGAAACAGCAATCACACAAACTGAAGCTTGAAGCTTTAGTACCGCGCCTCAGTCGATATAAGGGCTGTTTGCCGGTCAATACAGGTGACGGAGTAAGACAAGCCGGCGGTAAGGAGACGTCATACTTTGGAGAAACGAAGCTGTTCCAGGCGCTGAAATCGTGCCAAAGAAAATGCTAATTCATGGTCCAACATCGTTTCCCGTCTAGTTTATCTACATTATTAAGCTGTTCTTTAAGCCATAGCCAGTGCATACCAATAACCAGCACATTACGTTTAGCATCGCTAACAAATCCTCCGACGCGCGTGCTCTACGAGCTATAGACCTTCTTGAAAGTTTGTGTGTGGTAGTAATGAATATGATGAGCATTAGGGCTTATGGGGCGGTTCCTGCCGAACATGCGAGTGTCTGGACGTTGGACATGGCTGGCAAATGTTGTTGCGTTCAAAACGCAAAACGAAAAGGCGAAATTACCCTTGAATCCTACTTAAACTAGACCCGATTACCAAGTTCTATATTAAGAACAAGGCTGTGGGGGAGGATGTGAGATCATCGCAAGTAAATGAATAATCCAATTTCCAGCCGACCGACTCCTGAGTACTTCGCTTGAGCTCGGATTTTAAAATGGTCCGTGGCGCGGAAACTCTAAACATCACACAGCCACCAGGCGCCAGCTGAGCCCAACTCCTAGCACAAATCCCAGCCAGTCGTGGACGTCTCCGCTGCGCATTGCCTGACACCGACAAGACCAGACCAGGCCAGACCAGAACCCAACGACAGACGGCTTTTTCCTGGCCAAGCTGCAGAGCAGTCTGAGAGGAGGCCTAGGCCTAGGTAGCAAAGATCCAGCCTGACCAAATGGCCAGCACGCTTCACTTCTGCCATTAGACAACGCACAACACTAGCGGGAATTATAGTTGGCTTTTCGCTCACTGCAAAATTTCCTTTCACGATGTTGCGGTCAGTCATCGAGCCGAATCTGACGCTCATCACCGCCTCCACTCATCTCCTACCTATTTTAGGGTTCCTCGCTCCTGTTTGAGAGCATCCGTGCTCCAAGCCAGTAGCCCCTTGCATAAAGCCGCCAACCGGTCGGAAACACCGCCTTTGAATTATTTCCTAGTCTGGAAAATATATGTAAAATGTCGGCAGCCGAAGGCTGTTGATGATGCTAAACCGTCTATTCTCAGCGAGAAAACTGAGATTTCATCCGTAAAAAACCCACACCCCTGATTAACCACAATTACCCCTCCAAGCCCTCCCAAACACGTCAATTATTGTGCCTAAGATTCGGTTGTCCCAATCTTCTTTCTACACACTCCAACAATCATGGCTTCAGCATTCTTACGACAAGGGTGTCGAGAAGCTTATTTTTCATAGCCACTTGGCGTTTGAAGCTTGGTCAAGGCTTCTTCTAAGTGGAGGAAGGCAGATGCGCATGCCTCAGCCCCAACGCCACGCTAAGCGTCTCGAGTTGGCTCCGCGGTGCTAATTTAACAAATCAGATCTAATGCCGCATTAGTCTTTCGGCTGAGCTCACTCTTCAATGCATAAAGATGCTGGGCTGCCACCATTTGATTTCCCGGCCTACTATGTCCTATACCTCTGATTGCTTCCCCTTCGATCTCATTTTATCACAGTTTTTTAGGGGTACTGGGTACTAATATTTCCGAGCGAATCATCGATACAGCTGTTCTGTTAGTGTTTCGGAATATTTTCACCTCCCTACCATGCGCGCAACTAGTTTGTTGCTCGCAGCAGGCGCTGCGAGCGCATCGGCAATGACTACGACCACATCTTCTCCTTCAACTATAACTGGGGAGCCATGTGCCGTCGTGAGCGCTTCTCTCGCCGCCCTCGGCCCTTCGGATAGGCCCTTGGTTCCTGCGGAAGTTGGCTACAACTGTCTTAACTCTGTGAAGGTGGATGTTGCAGGAGATATCCAACAGATCGAGGAGCTCAAGGCTTATCTTCAATGGCAAACAACATTCACTTACCTCAGCAATCCGCCAGCAGGCTACACTGAAAAGCCTGTGGATATCCTTGGTGGACTCGACTCAATCTCGCAAAAGGTGAAGAGTGGTGGCTACAGCAGCGAATGGGCTGTCCAATCTGATATAAGCTCACTCCTCAACCAAGCATATGATAATCATCTTGCCTTCTTATCAGATATGTCATTTGTCATCGCATTCGAAAGAGCTTTCTCGCTGGTCTCTATATCCAAGGATGGCGTTGCTTTGCCAGAACTATATATTTACGAGGATATCATAAAAACACAAAATGGAGAAAAATTCACACCGTCCGCTATCAACACAATCAACGGCCAGAATGCGACAAGCTACGTGTCGAACCAGGCACTCCAAACAACATACCACGACGCGGATACTCGTTTCAACGCAATGTTCCCCAACCAAGCCCTCATGTCCACCGGCGAAAATTCTCTCGGCACTTTCAGAATCGGTAATTACGATGGACCAAGTACTACCTTCGTCTTTTCTAATGGCTCGACACTGGATTCTCCTAATTCCGCTGTTGTTGTGCAGAGCTTCGACGGTGTCGATAGCGGCGAAGCATTCTTTTCGAAGTTTTGTCAAGGTCCTGGTTCAAGTGCTGCAACCACCGCTGCTCCTAGTGCTGCCTCGTCTACCGCAGCTGCTTCATCCACTGGGGGGCAAGCTCCGACACCAAGCCCCACGGGGTATCCGGAGCCTGTTGTTATTCACTCGGAGCTCGCCATCGGAGGTTATTTCATAAATGAAACTGGCTTCGAAGACGTTGCTGTCCTTAGTATCCCACTATTCGAGCCCCCTTCAGGCAAACAAGATGCTATCCTGGAGTACCAATCCGTGTTGCGCGAGTTTCTTGCCTCTGCAACATCTTCAGGCAAGACACGTCTTATTGTTGATACTCGCGGTAACGGTGGCGGCAACATAATACTTGGCTTTGAAATCTTTAAGCAGCTTTTCCCTTCGATTGCCCCGTTCGGTGCTAGCCGATTCCACGCCCACAGCGCATTCGAACTCATCGGAGCTGCGCTAGCAGACGTTGTAAACAACGAGACTTACATACACGAGAATGGGGCTGACTTTTTGTCGGACGTGGAAAACTTTTCGTTTTTCGACTATCAATTGCTGCTTGACATTAACAATCAAGATTTTAAAACTTTTGAGGATTACTATGGCCCACACATAATTCACGACGACAATTACACGTCTGTTTGGCGCTACAATGTAAGTTTCATGATTCTAAGGTCTTCCGATTATGGTTAACACCCCTACCCTACAGTTTTCAAATGCCTTGAGTACATCATACCCGTTCTTCTCTTTAACTGGATATATCAACGAAACCAAGGTCACTGCTCAACCATTCAAATCTGAAAACATTGTTCTCCTACAAGACGGCTTTTGCTCCTCTACTTGTACCATTTTCTCCGAGCTCATGAAAGAGCAAGGCAGAGTCGAAAGCATTGCCATCGGTGGTTTACCCGTCAATGCCCCTATGCAAGCCATTGGCGGAACGAAAGGCTCGATGACCTTGACATTTACTAACATTCAACAATTGGCTCAGCAATCTTTCCAGCTTGCCGCCGTGCAGAGCGAGAAGATGGCTGAGATGCTTAACAGCACCATCATCAACACTTTGGCCTATCCCCAGCAGTTGCTCAACCGGGTTGCGTATAATGGGGCTGCAGCTGCCGCCCAAGTCAATGCCGCAGACAACCTCCGTAACGGGGATGCGTCCGAAACACCTCTTGAGTTTGTGTACGAAGCTGCCGACTGCAAGGTCTTTTACACAGCTGAAATGGTCGGTAATGTCGAGGAAACTTGGAAGGCTGCAGCGACAGCTCAATGGGGCAAAGGGGGATGTGTTCCTGGATCTACAGACGCGCCGTCCAGCATTTCGGGTGGTGTCTATAATGGCACTAATTCGACCAATCCGACGCAACCGCATACCAATGCAGCTCCCGCTTGGGGTGTACCGGGTTTGCTTGTGGTGGCTGCGGGAGCAGTAATTGCGCTATTCCTATAAGGGCCTAAGTAGAGGAGGATAGGACGGGGTTCATGATATGACGGTGGTATTGTAATTTTTATGTCGTGCATTTGCATATATATGCATTGGTCTGGCGTTCTTATTGGGCTAGAATATGGCACGCCCTTGAATTATCCTCCGTAAATGTTAATGAAATTTGGGTTGACTTTACATTTTATCAAAAAACCTTACTTAGAATTAGGACCGCTTATATGATAAATAGCGCAATAAAAGCGCAGCTTTCTCATTCGATCAGGTGTTTTATATTTTCCACAAAATAGCTTAGTCTTAACTTACGGAGCAGCTAGCTCTAAACTAAATGCCGCAAATCGAAGTATAGTATTTGTGTGGTAACAGCTTTGTGCCATTGCGACTATCTTCTAAGCCCTTCAAGTTCCAAACGCTGAAAAGCGCCCGTATACATTCATCACAAGACTAAGCTTGGCGGAAACTTCACGCAGGACTCTGCTTCCTATTAGCGGAGGCATAGTGTCTTCTACATTATTATAGATTTAGACTACCCTGAGAGCGATTTTGGACCCAGGCCGGAAAACAACTGAGCCAAAAAGCAAACAAGGAAGTTGATAGCTCGCTTACAGGTTTAAGATTTCTTTTTCCTAGCGCGGATCGCGGGGTGCATGCGTAATGTGCGGACTGATTGCGGGCTTTTTGAGGCGCAAAGCCGAAAACTGATTATCTCAGTAAGCGACTTAGACGACAAGGGC